>CM044440.1:9029656-9052580 GCA_024363595.1 Xenopus borealis | reverse complement strand
TATCATACAGAACACAGTGTTCTATATTGCTGTTCCATTAGTTCTGGTGGAATGACCTGTGTATAAAAGAAAGCCATAGAAGGCTGGCCATGGCTACAGTATAACTTATCTCCCATCTGGGCAACCAGCTGCTGAGCTGCTGAAATTATACTCTCTCCTAAGGTTTTTTAGTGCCTTTTTTTTTTATAGTTATGCAAAGGAAATGTAAGTTCTGCTTATTGCTCCTTCTGGAACTGAGTATAATACATAGACACCTGTGATGGAAAATTACTTTAAATAATGCATTTCTTCCTTCAGATCAGAAGCGATCATCAGATGACATTATTTTCTGGATGAGTGCATATGAGCAATATTATATTACAACTGAAAACATCACTTCCCAGCCCATAGTGATTGCAGAACTTACTGAGGGTGCAGTCACACAAAGAGAAAGAAATTAAATATGGAACCAGTGGGCTTTCCTAGATCAGCACCTCAGGGGGATAAACAAAGTGGAAAAGGAGTTTACAATGCAGTCAGAGTTGTGTTATGGTATGGGATCTATTATCCAGAAACCATTTATCCAGGAAGCTCCAAATTATGGAATGCCTGTCTCCATTTTATCCAAATAATCAAAATTAAAAAAAAATATTTCCTTTTTCTCTGTACTTGATCCAAATTAAGATATAAGTAACCCTTACTGGAGGCAAACCCAGCCTGTTTGGGTTATTTAATGTTTAAGCACATTTCTAGTAGACTTAAGGTATGAAGATCCAAATTATGGAAATATCCATTATCTGGAAAACCCAAGCATTCTGGATACCTGTACATGCTGGTTGGCTGGGTTAAGCAGTTGTAGAGATGCCCAGGTGTAATTGCACTGTATATTCTGGTCACCTGTATCACTTGTCTACTAAACCATAGCAACCATCAGCAGATAGCATTTACTGGTCAGCTGTTTGGCGAGAAAAATTGCATTGGTTGCTATAGGTTACTAGACCTGGACAAAATCTTTACACTTTTTATTATATTAGCCACTAAGTTTTTATGTAGAGCTTTGTGTATGCTAACGACCCTCAAGACTTAACTGTTCTAATGATTTCTTTTTAATCCAACAGCAACTTATGGCAGCAATTAATTCGGGGATAAAGCCTATTGGAAATACCTCCCATCAGAACAGCCACTGGGATTTGGGAAGCTCTTTTTTCTTCGCTGGCACCGTTATTACTACTATAGGTAGGACATTGGTTTGTTTTTCATGGAATCCAAATGGTTTGGTTTGTGATGGCTGACGAAGTGAAGAATGGGCAGATACTATGTTGTACCTGGTATGTAAGTAGGGTTGTCTTGTGTTTAGCTCTGGTATGGCCACAGTTATCTATGATTGATGTTTCATGCTTCCAAGAAAGTGATAAGGGGTAATTTACTATGTCCATGGGCAAGTGCAAGAGGAGTGAGATCCCAAGATGTATGTTATGGTTTATCAAGTGAAGGCTCCATTGAATGTCTATGGGGAAATGCTGCATGAACTTAGAACAGAGGTCCCTCAACCTGTTTTTACTTGTGAGTTACTTGTCCCCAACTTTTTTTTACTTGTGAGTCACATTCAAATATAAAAAAGAGTTGGAGAGCAACACAAGAATGAAAAAAGTCATTGGGATGCCAAATAAGGGCTATGATTGTCTATTTGGTCGCCCTTTGTGAACTGTGTCTTAATAAAGAACCATGGTAGGCTGGAAACATTCCTTTTGGCCTACTGATGAGATGAAAGGCTTTTTAATGAAAGTTTGGAGTGCTGCCCATTTCAGATCTCTACAAGCCCCTGTGTGGACTGGCAGCCTACAAAAAGCTCTGCTTGGCAGTACATCAGGTTTTATGCAACCAAAACGTGCCTTCAAGCCAGGAATTAAAAAATAAGCACCTGCTTTGAGGTCCCTGGGATCAACATGGTGAGCAACGTGTGAAGTGAGAGCTTGATGGGGATCGCTGACTTGGAAAATATGCTTTCCCCAACTAAACGAGTCTAGTCTCTCCATATGGTGAAATTATTTTGAATGTTAAACGGGACCCATCACCCAAAAAATAAATATTCAAAATCCTATTTATCACATTAGTCAAGCACAATGAACTTTAATTACAACATATAAATTATTTGAATCTTGTTTCCTTCAGTCTGGGAATTCATAATAGAAAGCAGACGTTTTGTGGACACTGTTATTAAGACAAGCCTTGCATCATCTCAAAATGTTGTTTGTGCACCAGAATGGGGGACCCGATGTCCATCCCCATGTCCTGGCTACACAATTAAATGGTGAAGAAAACAAGGGAACGTGTGGAAAGCAGTGAAAGTAATTTTCTGCCACGCCTGTATGCCTAAAGCATCGAGGAGGGGTGGACAATATTTGATTGAGAGCTGAGATTTTTAAATGAGCTTACAACAGCTATGAATGGTTTGATTAAAATTAGAAATTGGATTTCATGTTTTATTTGAAAAGGACTTTTATTATAAATCTTTTTGTGTCCACTTTAGAATCCTTCAAATTTAAGTGGTTCTCTTCCCCTGTACAACAGTTGATGAAGCACCTACATATATATTTGGAAACAACCCAAAAGCTACCAAATCACAGGGGGTTATCCACTTGGACTCTATGCTATCTGACCTCTCCTGATCAAGAATTGGATAGCAGAAATGAACAAATGAAAATAGGATCAAGGGCAAAGCGATTAAAGGAGAAGGTGTTCTGCTTTTGTTTCTGCTATAGAGTTAGTTATTAGACATATTTTGGTGATATTTATTTTAAAAACTAAAATAATATATTACCATATTTCCCTCTGGCATAACTGATTTTATATAATATTGGAGACGCCGAATTTCCTGTTTCCAGCTTCAATTGAAATTCTATTTTCAGTAGTCTAGTGGCACCTAATAGCCTTGAAGAAATGGAGGTCTTGCTATAATATTTATGAAACATTCTCAGTGGAGTTAGGATTGAAATAGATTGGAGAATAGTATTGTGGTTAAAGTTATGTAGTGGGCCCATATCACCCAATATGACACTGTCTGTAAGTATATTTTCTTTGAGGGATTGTTCCCTTCACATGGGGGCTCCTTATATGTCAAAATCTGAATTATTCTGATTATTTTAATGAAAAAAGTCCAATCAAACTAGAATCCAGGATTGGATCGTATTTTATATTAAGAAATCACAGTTTAATCAGATTGGGGACAAACAAGGAAAAAAAACGTGAACATCAATCATTCTTTTTTTTTCCAGATTTTTTTCCCGAATTGCTAGATCTTTTTTGGCTTCTTCCCAAACATTTTTTCTGATTTTTTTTTGCCTGAAAATGTCAGATTTTCAGGATAATTCCAGCTCAGATCACAGAAACTTTCAATAGGATAGGGACCTTTCCCTTTCATTTATATACAACCTTGGCAGGATTTGGACTTTTTTCATACTTCAGGTATAATAAATCTCGAAAATTCAGGTTTTAGTTAAAAAAACTAAAATTTTTCGAGTCTTTTGGACATAGAATTTAATAGATAGCCCCCTGAGTGTTGGTTGCTCAGCCTTCTGTGATATCAGCCTTAGGCCCAACAGCTACTGTTTTTTGGATCCCTAATAGGTTTCTCTTAATCTCAAGTGACTGAAAATTCCCAGGTCGATGCCGGGAGTTCGATATTCCCTCACTGCCAATGTTTCTTGCCTTTTAAAGGGATATGTATTCCATTCTAATTCTATACTAAGCAATGCTAGTCAAAGTCGAGCATAATAAGCAACATAAACCTTTGTATTGTGATAGTGATAGGAATCAAACCTGGGACCTCTGAGGATAGTAGCTTTAGAATTAGGGATGGGTGAATTTATTAGCCAGGCGCGAAATTGCGGCAAATTCCCGTGATTCGCAAAACACCAGCGAATCTAAGCGACTCCCGTCAAAAACGTGACGCGACTCATTTTGGGAATTTTTCGCAGGAAATTTGCGAATTCCTAGACGAAGCGAAACAGGATAGATTCGCCCAGCACTATTTAGAATCTATTCACCAGATGATAATGCTCACAGACCATAGCAGCGTTAAGACACAGCTAATGGACAATGGATCTGTTGCGCTTGATGCAGTCATTCCAAGGGGTATAATTATCAAAGAGTGAAGTTAAGAGTGAAGTTTCGCCACTAGAGTGAAATTCCGCCGCTCTCAATTCATTTCTATGGGATTTTGAAAGGCATATTTATCAATGGGTGAACTTTCACTTCACCCATTGATAAATACACCTTTCAAAATCCCATAGAAATGAAAGGAGAGCGGTGGAATTTCACTCTAGTGGCGGAACTTCACTCTTTGATGAATTTACCCCCAAGTGTGAGCGCACTCAATCTGCTAATTTGATACAATTCTTATTGTATAAGAGAAACAGTAAAGACTGAACGTGAGTGATAGTTGAAATGATTTGCGAAGATGTTTCAGTAGTGTAATGAGCCGGAATGAGAATTATAAATGTCAGTGGAGAAGCCGAACAGGTTTCTACTCACTTTCCTTCTACACAGACATAATAAAGTCTAATGATTGGCCTTGTGAAATAATGTGGAGCAGTCTCTAGTCAGTCTGTAGGGAAAACTTGTTTATACCTGGATTCCTCTGCCGGAGAAGAGACATTGTATTGCACTTGCTTTCATGTACATCAAATTAAACAATCTCTTTGTGGTTAATAAGCTTTAAAAAAAATTCTATGTCCTTCCCAGGTTTATTATGTCATACTGTAATTTATGTGTGCACAAATGTTTGAAAGCATGAGCATTCTTCTAGCAGGGAACAGTAGGGCATTGAGGTAAAAATATAGAAAGCAGTACAAAGCACATCTTGTATTGTGTCACAATTGTTTGTTATTTTTTTTTAGGAATTCTAGGGTTGGGGGCCACTGAGATTTTTAGTAAAATTAAGAAACCTGCAAGCTGGACATTCTGATTCATGTAATTTTTTTGCCCCTATGTTTCTTCATTGCCAGGGGTTTCTTTTTCTTCAGCAACAAGCCCTGATCTGAGGTATGTGATGATGCATAGGTAGGTTTAGTAGCAAGTGTTTCACAGGACCTCCTCTAAGTTTGTAGGAAGGAGTTCTTGAGTACTTCTTTGCTCTCAACCTTGGTGAGAAGTTTAGTTAGTATCTACTTGCTGTGAACATGAGTTGTTAATTAGTGTTCCTAGGGAACAAGTGAGTGATTGCACAGACTGTCCTTTAGTAAGCCTAGTGACAAGGTAGGCATTACAGATTGAGGCTGTTATCCCCAACTCCCCAAGTTGTTGCAATTCAATCCAAAATTCTAGACTCCAAAAGAAGATAGGATAACTGAGAAGTGGGCGGCATTGCAGGCAGATCTAGGAACTAGGTATAGCAAGTGTAGATGAAGGTCAACAAAACACTAAGGGGGTGATTTACTAAGGGTCGAAGTGAAAATTCGAATTTCAAAGTTAATTTGGGATACCTCAACTATCAAATAGCCCAAAATTCAATTCAAATTGAAAAAATCAGAATATTCTAATTTTCGTAAAGCTGCTGAATTTACATTTTAGCCTATGGGGGAGCTCACACAACTTGCCCTGAAATTTTTTCTAAATTCTGATCGAAAATGACCCCCCCAAAAAAATTTGATGGTCGAATTTCGAAGTTTTCTCACTTTGAAATTTGACCATTAGTAAATCTGCCCCTAAAATAGAGAATTAAGAACTATTCAGTTGCAATGCACGATTTGATCTAATAATATACATTTTGGACATATTGGGCTGGATTCAGTTCAGTGAGAAAAAGATGGACAATATTCAATTTGAGATTGAATTCAATTCAGAAAGACTCATCACACAGTTTATAACATGAAAACTCTATTGAAGTCTATGGGAAAACAATGCAACTGAATTTGCAGAAAAGTTTTTTTCTCCTTGAATTGAATCTCGCCCATGAGTTTTGATGAGGGAAACATCTTGAGAAAACTTTTTCTCACTGAATTGAATCTAAATCCTTATAATACCAGTGTTACATATGATTGTAAACATAGATGGTCTATAGAGAGAACATCTGTCAGTGTCAAACAGATAAGCAACGTCCATATGTTTGTGAGAATGATATTCAAAATGATATGTTGATAGGGTAGACTGTTTTGTGATATATAAATATAGCCTCTTTCTGAGGGCTTGAGTAGTTGTTTCTACTCTATTTGATTTACTGTGTAAATGTCACCAAAATAAGCTCAATAATTTCTAAATTATTAGGGTCCTAATACCAAAAGTAAACGATATAAGGTACCAATAAAGATGCCAATACATGTTCAATTTGTGCATAATATGTTCAATTGACAAAATATAATGTTCCCAACTTGGGATGCGATTCTACCAAAAATCAAGGTTTCCATTAAGTTTCTATAGTATTTCTGTGTTCCTTAGTAAGAGATCATTGAATATTGCAGACCCATGGTGTTAAAGTTAACATGATCTATAAATAAGTAAATAGGCTCTGTATCATTGCCAAACAACATCATTTCTAAATCTTTTGTACAGCTCTACATTTGCTAGGTTGCTCAGGTTCTTAGGTTTTATATGTATGATAAAGTGGGAATTGTGTTGAGAAGAACAAACTGGTCACACAATAAATAACAAATTCTTCATCTACTGTATAAAGAGAAAGATATTTTCTGACCATTTAGTAGATGAGGTTTGAGGTAGAAGGCCTCAGTAAAAAATATTAAGACCCAAGGTAACCAAATTTGGTATAAGGGATGCTATGAATGAGGCAAACGTAGTGGTAGTAAAAGCTATTAAGAACTGTTTTTGCTCCAAGACACTGTCGTTTGGGGTAGTTCTCAAGGAAACACCTACCAGACTGAAGGGACTCCAGATAGTAGAGCCATAGGGAGCGAAATCCCTTAGAGCCCTATGTGGGAATCCTGGTACAGGTATGGGACTTCCAGAATGCAGGACCTGGGATTTTCCGGATAACGGATCTTTCTGTAATTTAAATCTTCATACTATAAAATAATTTAAATAACAAATAAACCCAATAAGCTGGTTTAGTTTACAATAAGGATTAATTATATCTTAGTTGGCATCAAGTACAAGGCACTGTTTTATTATTACAGAGAAAAAGGAAATTTTTATAAATTTTGATTATTTGATTATAATAGAGTCTATGAGAGACAGCATTTCTGTAATTTGGAGCTTTCTGGATAATGGATTATTGGATCCCATACCTATACACTGGGGCGGGTACTTGAGGTGTGAGTATCTCATTGTATGATGTGTTATTGGGCCATGAATATAAATTAATGTAGAAAGAAAGTATCTTCTTTTTTTGTTTTTTTATTACATCTATTGTTCCTGTTTAAGACTCACCATTGCCCAAGTTTCTATGTTTTTCAAGTCACAGTGGAACGTTAATCTACCCTTGAGCTGGAGTTAGGTTGTATAGCCAAAAAATAATTGTATAAGCTTAAAAAGAGAATATTCTCCCTAAAATGGTCTGAATTTTTTTCAACCAGTTGTGTCTCAATACTATATAGGAAACCATGGTAAAAAATAATTGCAAAATATCCTGGTGATTACAGGATTTTTCTATTGTATTGAATTGATTTTTTTCTGCCCAGTAGGACATGTGAAACCCATTATTAGATCGCATACATTGGATTTGTTGTAGGCTTAGTTGGCCATCTGGGAATTGGAATAATGGGTTGGTTCTTAAGACATGTGCACTTGGCTTTGAAAGATGAGGTAACAACTGCAATTGGTGTTGTCCTGCTGGGACCTTTAAAGTCAATGTCAGCTTCTGAAAACATACAGTATTAATATTGGAGTGGGAATAAGACTGGAGAGGCATCATTATTGATTACATGGTCCTAGAGAACGAAAAATAAAAATATAATAAATTGCCTTTTTATCAGCTTAAGAATCAAATGCTGACTCTTCCAGTCAACTGAACTCCAAAATAACATGATTGTGCCTTAAAGGCTTAGAGGCCTTCAAGGCAAGGGTTGGAATAAGTAGGAAAGTCCAACTATCAAATGCCAAGCTGGATATATGAAATGTGTTCCATAAAAGAGCACATATGGAGTGACACCACATCTTTCCAACCTGGTAGGATCCCCTATGTACAGGCACAACATGTTTTTTCATTGAATTACCTTACCTCCCTGTAGAAATGGAGACGGACGAACCCTGAAACATATACATATCCTGCAAGACCATCAGTGGTTTTCAGGCTTTGTTTCTGCAATCAACTGTACCAAAATAGCAGCCTAAAGCGGCTAAAAGAAAGATATGCAATTGGAGATGCAGGAATAATACCCTTAAACTCTTTGATAGAATTGGTAAAAGGCTGTCGTACAGTTGTACTGGATTTATGGAAAATATGTTGGCTAAGCTATTTATTTGCTTTTTGATATTATAAGCAACCGTTCCAAAACCATTGGTCCTGCTGATCTAAGACACATCCATTCCCTCTGCTCTTATATATATGAACTAATTTATTCATTCATTCTTGAACCATTATGAAACATTTAATCAATCAATGATGTATCCATGATTAATGATGATCTGTATGACTAATGTAGTCCCTTCAGGGAACCTGAGTAAGAATCGAATACTTGTGAGAAATGAAAAAATAAAAGGTAATTAAACTTAGATTTAAAGAACCCAAGGGGGACCACTAGTAACTTGTGACACAAATGGCCACGGACCAAGAAAATACAGATTAGTCAAACTCTGGAACGTAGAGGTAAAGGTTTGATCCAATCAGTTAGCTTTTATCTACTGCAGTTACTGTATTGAAAACAAACATTTGATCGACTGACAGTCACAACCCTTTTTCTAGGAATGTAGTTTCTGCCTGTGACATGGGAACCAGATGTACAAATAAGGGTGGCTTCATTGGTGGAAATGTGCAAAATTCTGCACAATAGCAGGTTTCCACCATCTGGACAAGACTATTACTAGAATGTCATAATAATTCAATGTAGTCCACTAAAAATTATGTGAGTTTAAAGAGAAGTCACAATGCCAGCATGGAGCCCCTATTGTTGTGTTTTGATAGCCGAGGATGAGTAGAGTATAACAGTGCTTTATTAGCAGGTTCATGCAGCCATTACATAACAGTAACTTCAACTCTAGCACCTTAAGCAGTATTGACAATACTGTGTATGCACAGTATAACTCATGTTCACAGTGACATCTACAGGCCATTTGTATAAACAAATCAGGACACTGATTTGTGGTGGTATATAGCAATGACCTTTATCTGGAATGATAGTTTATAAACCTAACAAACAGATGTACATATAATATTGTTAGTACTGAAGATGGAAGAACTAGTTTAAGAAGTCAACAATACCTCACTTTAGGCTTCAGCGTTCTAAGAAGCTTTGATGTTATGAGCATGGATTGTGGTGTTCTTTTTGTTTTGACCAAATATCTCAATTTTGTCTCATCAGTCCAAAGCACTTTGTTCAAAAATGACTGTGGCTTGTCTTGATGAGCTTTTGCATAGAAGTGACTCTGTTTGTGGCGTGGGTGCAGAAAGGGCTTAATTCTCATCACCGTGCCATACAGATGTTCTTTGTGCAAATTGCTCTGAATTGTAGAACGATGTACAGATACATCATCTGCAGCAATATGTTCTTGCAGGCCTTTGGAGGTGATCTTTGGGTTGTCTGTAACCATTCTCACAATCCCCCGCATATGCCACTCATGCATATTTTTCTTGGCCTGCCAAACCTGCGTTTTACTGCACAACTGTGCCTGTAGCCATCCATTTCCTGATTACATTCCTTATAAACAGATAGTTTAAACCTCTGAGATAGCTTTTTAGCCGTCTCCTAAACCCTGATACTGAACAATCTTTGTGTTTAGATCTTTTGAGAGTTGCTTTGAGAATCCCACGCTGTCACTCTTCAGAGGAAAGTCAAACAGAATGGACAACTTGCAATTGGCCAACTTAAATACCTTATTCTCATGACTGGACATACTTGCATATGAAGTTCAAGGCTTAACAAGCTAATCCAACCAATTTGGTGTTGCCAGCATTCAGAGTTCTGTCTTGCATAAAAGAGGCCGTGAACTGAAGGGATGAAAACATAATTTTGCCTCTTTATAGGTCCCAGGTAAGGCCTCGCCTGGAGTATGTGGGACAGTTGTGGGCTCCAGTCCTTAATAATGATATTAATAAAGTGGAGAGAGTGCAGAGACGTGCAATTAAAATGATCAAATATTTAAACTATGAGGGAAGACTGTCATGGTTGGAGTTCTTCTTTAATGAAAAAAGACGCTTGCAAAGGGACATTATGACTCTTTACAAGTACATTAGTAGAAATTATAGACAAATAGCAGGGTTTTTTTTCCATAAAATGGATCACTGCACCAGAGGCCGCCACTTCAGACTAGAAGAAAAGTACTTTAATTTGAAGCAATGTAGGTGGTTCTTCACAGTGAGAACAGTGAGGTTGTGAAATGAACTGCCGGATGAGTTTGTGATGGCTGATTCTGTTAATGCCTTCAAGAGTGGCTTGGGTGATACTAAAATTAGTACAGATATTGGTATGTGTAGTTTATGTGAGTACATGGAGGGGTCAGTGTGAGGGGATGTATATATGGGCACTGAAAAATAATTTTTCGCCCATCTGACACATTTGAGAAGCCTTCAGATGATTTTTCACCGTCCTTTGGATCAGCTAAAAGGAATAAAATGATTATGATGTATTTTTAAGAAATGTATTCTTTAGGGAGAAATGTGCACACATCAAACATACAGAGTACATACAAATATATGAGGCAGCAATGCATGTGTTTAAAAGGTGATGGAACATGGAAGGGAGGTGGTGCAGCTCTAATGCAGTAATTCCTGTGAAGGCCAAAATATATAACCGTTTATTAAACACTTTCATATTTTTTTAACAATTTATAACTGTAAGATTAGTCAGTTTTTGCTTTAAGAGAAATAAACCTTGGTTGCTGTAAAAGATGCTGCTAAATGCCCAAATAATAAATGGCTACCAGTGAGTTTTCATAAATATTCTCGAGTATATACGTTTGTGTTTTTCCTCCACATTTTTTTTCTCAAGCAAGTTCCTATTTTGGTACATGCCCTTTTGTTGCTCATGGTACGACATGAGGTAGACCTGAAATTTACATCTTAGGTCATGGTCCTTTTGTCAGTTGAGTAAATTTTGCTTAAGCTGGATTTTGCTTTAAGACAATTTTTCAAAAATGCTGTAGTCTATCCCTTATGCATTTAAGTTTAATGGTTCTCATACAGAGATATGGGCACCATGAGGCCCAATACTACATTGCAAATTAGGATACACATTTGTGTAGGCCCCTAAGCTGATAACAAGAATGGATTTATATATATTATCATAAGTCATTTGCCTTGAATCATATTCTCATTGGCATTCAGTTTGAGCCTCTGTTCCTTGCTTTGTGCTCCTATGGAAGGCCAGTTCTGCAGTTGACAAAAATTAGCTTTTTGCTGTGAGCTACAAAATGATACAGCTTTTAAAATTGTTTCATCTTCCAGCATAACAAACTCCAATGCTGATTCATTTAACAACCATATGTTACACGGCAGGTTGCACATTCATTGTAATTCTGCTGCTAAATTGATAGCTATATCATCAGTAAATGTTGCTCTTCAAAAGACTAATCCTTCCTTGAACAATATTGTCTTACCAAAACATTTCTATATGCACTAACAAAGTCATTAAGTAAATAGCTCTGCTGTTTGGAGATGTTTGCATTGATGGCAGTTATTACTCTCAGTTATATTCGCATTACATTTGGCATGTTATGTTCGGAAGCCGTTGAATCAGGGTGAGTTCACTCAAGCAAAGTAATCTCAGCAGAGACATTTTGGAGATATCTTTAAATTTTAATGAATAAGTGAGCAAAAAGTTTGACCTTTATGGAGATGCCCAGCTCTGTACATGTGCTATATTGATTGTGCAGCACACTCAATGCACTGTACACAATGCATGAGCAAATCTCATCAGAAAATTTCAGAAAACCAGGTCAAGATCTGAATCACTTTTATACATTGACTTCTTTTGATCAATACTGGAGGCACAAAGATTTGCTCTAGGTAGTAAACTGTGCAAAAAGTGGGGCCCCACAAACACAGACATCCACTTTACATACCCTTCAGTTGCATGCAGTTCATTTATGGTCTAAAGCAGAACTATTTGGTTACCTGCTTATAAAACTTTGATAGAAATGTCTCTCTCTCATATGACTTTTATCCAACTGGACCTTTGATCGATCTTTCTCATTTCCCATAATTTATTAGAACTTCATCATCTTCTAAATATCACAAAAAAATGTATGTGCTATCAAAATCCTGCTGGTCTCCTATGGGAAGGTGGAGAAATAACCAGCCTATTGGGTTTATTTAATGTTTACATGATCTTCTAGTAGACTTTAAACATTACTTTTATTCTTCATGTAGCACCACATCTACAATAGCTTCACATTTCCTTGATGCAAGCCTAACAGATAGTTCCCTTTGCATGAGATCTCTTTGTGGCTTGAGTTGACTTGTTTTTCCCATTTCCTAGATAATGAGCCTGTTTCTATAATCATTTTCCAAACAGCTGAATTACACAAGCAATCAGTGTCAGGATTATAATTATTATTTTTGTCCAAGCCGAAAGCATATAACAACATCATAATTTGGAGACATTTTTCTTTGAACATTATTTACCTGCATTATTTACCTGCAGCTACAAATCTCACCTACCGTGTACCATCTAAGATGTTAAGGAAATGTTCGGTTGTATCGAACAAAGCATTTGAACGATTCAAACTATTTTTATTTGACAGAAAACTGACCTATGTGGTCGAAATTGCTCCCCCCCCCGAAAAAATTGGATGGTCGAATTTTGAAGTTTTTTCACTTCAAAATTTGACTATAAGTAAATCTGTCCCTCAGTGTGATCTAGATTGAGAATCAAGGCTAAGGGACAATGGAGAACTAGGTTTATAGTACAATGAAGGGCTGTATTTATTCAATAGTGGAGCACATACCAGAACCTTATTTGAGCTGTATTTCAGATGATGATATTATGTTTTCCTTATTGACTTAAAACATTAAAACATATGAAATACCTCATTAAACATAGTCAGAGCTGGAATATAGTAACATATTAAGTTAGGATGAAAAAGACACAAGTCCATTAAGTTCAACCTTTTAAGTCTATATATATATATATATATATATATATATATATATATATATATATATTTAACCTGCCTAACCGATAGTTGATCCAGAGGAATGCAAAAAAACCCTTCTGAACCCTCTACAACTTTTGTATAAGTTGGCAGTTGGACTAGTGACTACAGTATATTTACATTTCCAATTTTATAAAGTTCAGGTGGACATCACAATCATTCAGCACAATGCAGGAGGCAGAATTATTTTGCCTACTCACATGCATAAGACAGAGTGTTACTGTATGTGATGTCAGGTTGGCATTACTTACCCATCTGATTATTTTTAATACTGATATACTTTGCCTACTACATTTGTACTAGGAGATACAAGTGTGACAGTTCTCCTTTGTTTTTTGTTCTTGTAGGTGATATTGGCTTCACACAGGACACTTGACTGATGAGTCCTTTCCAAGCAAACACCCTAAAGCGAAGTTTCAAGCACATTGTACCAAGGGTGACATCAGTGAGCAGAGACTTAGGGTTATGAAGTCATATGTGTACTTTTGATGTCTTGCCACAGTTGGAGATCTTCCATTCTGTATCTTAGGAAGGTATACACAAACAATTAGGGAAACATAGCTTGTTCTTTATCTGGTATCTATCTTAGTTCCTCAGTCCAACAGCTTTAAAAATTGCCCACCATAACAATAAAATTGATGTTCTTTGTACTTATCAGTTTGAAAGATGAAGCAATTTCATTATTGTTCTCACTGTGGCTGCTGAGTAATTTATGGATGTTTATATCTCTAGTTCTGTGTCTGTTTTTTGTAGGTGATATAGCTTGTTCCCGTTCCTCTTTGACATTATACGCTGAAGATGTGGTTTGTTGAGGTCGACTATATAAGATTCACGATTTCCATCTTCTTAGTGTGTCTTTCCTTTACTTTTCCTTTTTTGTCAGAATGGTGTTTCTTGTTTGTGTATTGTTGCCAGATACAGTAGCTACAAACTCAATATTAAATGCATGTAAATGCTAAATTAATTTGGTCAACTGATCGACTGATATACTGTACCATCAATAAATACTAGATGAGAGATAAGCTGATGGATATTTTATTGTTGATTTCTGCAGATTGGATACATTTTCCCTTGGTTAAGAGCAGTGCTATGATCCATACAGGTCTTTTGTGGCTTGACTTGAGATATTGATTGGCAATGCTGTTAAAGCAAATTATATTAGTGTTGCAATTGGATGTTGTATAGTAATGTAAATGTTTTATAAACCCATCCAGTGTTGGACTCGCCCACCAGGATACCAGGAAAAGTCCCGGTGGGCCCAGGTATCAGTGGACCCTCATGCTGCTAATTTGGCCAAGTTCATGGCCATTCCCTATTTCTAGAGGCTAAATAGATGTAATAATAGATTATAGTATATAAAGAAAATACATTAGGAGAATAGAGGTTGAATGAGTAGAGGAAGAATAATAGTACTGAGAGTGGGCCCCATGTCTAATTTTTTTTGGTGGGCCCCTAGTGTAAGGTTTTTGGGTGGGCCCCTGATGTCCCAGTCCGACACTGAACAGTTTAGGCCCTACCCCCAAAATTTTAAAATGCAACTGAGACCTCTTAACGTTTTTTTTCACAGTCATGTATCCTAAATAGTTTAGGCCCTACCCCCAAAATGTTAAAATGCAACTGAGACCCCTTAATGTTGCATTCTATAATCCTATTTGAACAAGCTGATTCGTGGAGAAACTCACCCAATCTGCGACTGCCCATACCTGTGTTCCTAAATAGTGAAAGATGTTTTTTCACACATGTATTCTTCTTGAAAACTAGTATATTTACAAATAAATTTGAATCAGAAAAAACTCAGTTGTGTTAATTAATAAGAATTCAAAATTCATTTGTTTAACTCCAATAATTGTAAAATAACTTGAAAGTTGAAACTATATTCCATGAAAGCTATACAGATGAAACCTGTTATTCAGAATGCTTGAGGGGTTTTACAGATAACAGATATTTTCATAATTTGGATCTTTGTACCTTAAATTTACTAGAAAATCATGTACTGTAGATATTAAATAAAGCCAATAGGCTGATTTGCTTCCAATAAATAATTAATTAAGTACAAGGTACTATTTTATTATTTCAGAGAAAAATTTAATCATTTTTGAAAATCTGGATTATTTGGATAAAATGGAGTCTATGGGAAATGGCCTTTCCATAATTCAGAACTTTCTTGGTAACATGTTTCCGGATAACTCTTCTCATAGTTGTAATAGGCATCCTGGGAATAACCTTAAGCAAAGCAATTGACCATGCTATGTGGGAATTTACAGCAAAATAGTATGGCCCTTCATCAGGTAGAGTAATGTTTTAGTTGATTTAAATTAAATTTTTAAAGTTAACTTGAGTTACTTTTTTTATTTTTAAATGTAATTGCATTTATTTTTATCTGATAACTCTCAAAAGAATGAACTTGGAATACTTTAATATCTAACTTTAATAATCTCTACCAGAGGCCAAGGATATGTCCAAAACAAAATATACAAAGCATGAACAGCAATATGAAATGCCCTTATGGAATTTAAGAGCGAATCCAAGAAATAAGCTGCTTACATGCTTGATTCCTTTTTTTGTGTTTGTATAAAGTATTCCAGTCTTAAATAGTTAGATAAGTATTTATTGATGTCGCTGGCATAGATTAGATTAGGTTCCTCTTCACTACGACTCCTTTACCCGTGAGACCAATCCTTCTTTTGTCTAAACGCCAATATGAACTTGCTATGAGTTCAGTGCTTATTGCAGATGCCAATATTATGTACTGGGATTTTAAGTAAATGCTGTGTATTCAGTGAAGGGACACAAATGAGACAAAAGACTTCAGATAAGATTAGTTCAACAAGTATTAACATTTCGTAATGTGTTTGATCACTAATTAGAGTACTATGTAACATGATGTTATAGTTATGTATAACAAATAGAAGCACAGCTCAGTGCTCGTAAAATTTGTTCCTGCAAGTATGGAAAATTAAAAACTGCTGTCCACATAAGCGTTACAAAAACAATTTTTTTAAATTTAATCTAAATACCTGTTTCTTGTCCTTAGGTTATAAATTCAAGAACCGGTCTGTCTCAGAATTATAGGACATAAGCTGAAGATGTTTATCTAGAATTTTAAGAAACACCTTACAGTAATTCCGGGACATTTTATGAATCAGTGATGGTATTAATGAGGTTGGAATTCTTTGGAGTTGAGGATGTTCTATTGCTGGGGCACTAAACATGTCCCCCATTGGGCAGTTGTTGTTTTTCATGCATAAAACCTCATCTTCAGGATGTTGTGACATCAGGCAGTCTATTCATGCAACAACTTTTAAAATTGTACTTGAAGGCTGAAGTAGAAATCATACAAAAAGGAATCTTACACAGTACCAACGAGGCAGGAAAAAGAGCAAATTAGTCTGCAAGTACATAAAAAGGAATAACAGAAATACAGTGGAGGGATAATCACACTGACAAAGTATATCTTTAGCACTAACACAATAACAAATACTTGCAGGGATCTGTCTAGTGCTTGTAATCTCAATGCGTGCATAAAGTCACCCATCCAACCCTGTCCCCATGTCTCTCTCTATATCGCTATAATTACATGTTTAAGACCTATCTAGTGCTATTCTTCTAGATTCCTGCAAATGAAGTGAAAGCAGAACAGTCAATAATGCATCCAATACTTTGATCTTGTCTTTGTTCCTCTGTCTCTAAATTCTGAAACTTACTTACAGTACTACTTACATTATTCTCTATATCTTTCAAAATGGAATATTCCTGTGCAAACAGAAATACAGTTTTTTACTTTGCTGGCACTGCACTACATTACAGTGATACTGTCAAGTGAACTACACAGTGGCTTTGGTGTGAACAATATAATCATAAAAAATGTAAGACTCTCTGCCACCCAACAATTAATTATCTACTTTGCTAATACTGGGACATCTATTGTGCTGAGGGTTTTCTGCTTTTATACCTATGCCGTTGTCATATAACTGTGATACACAGCGTCTTTAGTGTGGATGTACCAACCTTTTTAACCTGTGAGCAACATTCAGATAAACAAAAATTGGCATGTAATTCTGCTTCTGTAAATAAGTGTATGAGTAGTATATCAAAAATATATCACAAAAAACCCCTAGTCCAAGGGTGACCAAAAATGGAAAGAAGCTCAAAGTGGGTGAGAAGATCTGCAGTTAATAAATGCAGTAGCAAAATAAAAGTAAAAAATATTTAGGACATGTATAGCTTAACGCATTTCATGCCAAATGGACACTTACTCATAGGCTACTTCAGATGTAAAAAATGTTGATGAGCAACTCAAGCATAAAAAAATTAACCTGGGTGCCAAATAAGTGCTGTTATTGGCCATTTGGTAGCCCCTGTATGGACTGACAGTCTACAGGAGGCTATGTTTGGTAGTACACCTGGTTTTTATGCAACCAAAACCAAGCCAGGAATGCAAAAATAAACACCTGCTTTAAATCCCTCTGTGAGCAACATCCACTGGGCTGGTGAGAAATTGCTCACAAGTCACTTGTTGGGAAATTACTGCTTTAGCATGAACAGTGGCTGATAGGGAGTCTTGTTGCCTGTGATAAAAATGCACAATTGGGGGCGACAAATCTCCCGAAAAAGCCTTTCCACTGGAAATAATTTAAATCACCGACAGTAAAAGCAACGTAATACTATTTTCTCCCGAAGTTTTCCAAAGTTGCCTTGGGAGGAACTTCACGATATGTAGCCTTTAATGTCAGGAATTTCAATGGAGAGGCATTTTTTGGGAAATTTGCTGCTTACAGTCATTTTGTTGCCACTGCCTTAAAGAAACAAGCAACTTAAGAACCTCTGGCGCCAAGCAGTACCCTGCTACCTTGCTGATGATACTGCAGAATTTATCATTGTGCTGGGGTTTTTCTGCTGTTACACATATGCTATTGTGATAGATTCAAAACTCAACCTAACTCTGAACTACGATGTGGCTTCATTTACTTAAAAATCTGAATGAATATTGCATGAGCAGGAATTGTCTTGAAAAAATCGAGAAAAAATTCGTATTGTGATATTTTACGAACTGTTCGCCCGAAACTCAGTGTCAAAGTGCAAAATCGTTGAAAATCATGAAGGCTAAAAAATCTTACAGTTGTAAAAGGGACTATCTGTCACTGACTTTTACATGACTTTGACAAGTTTTATTATTTTCGGATTCAGATTTGTAGCAGCCTTGGAGCATAATACATCTCGAAAAATTCTTCCCCTTAAAACTCAACTAGAATAATTTGAGGGATAATAAATAGGCCCCTAAGTGTTTAAGTGAATGACACAGTGGCTTTAGTAAGAACATTTAAGACACTCAGTTTATAACTTCTGGCACCAATTACTTTATATTTGCTGATTATATGGGTGATGGGGGGGTCACAGTCATTCTCTCTCTGTTTTGGAAACTAATCCTTGCTGTTAGAAATGTAATCGGTTTTACTCTTTTTTTTTGATCATGCCTACTTCTAATAATGTCACATCTGGTTGCGGATCAGGTTGCGGATAAGGTACTTGTGGGTCGTGTAGAGGGCCAAGCATGTAAGAATGCGGGTTGTGGGTCTGGTTTGCAGGTAAGATTCGGGTTCCGCGCAGACTGCATACTGTTGGCCATGGAAGAAAAGAAACTATAGACCAGAGGGCCCCAACTGCAAAAAAATCTTCAGAGGGGCCCAGTGTACTCCGATCCCCATCCTTCCGCACATTCCCTGTCCTGCCACCTCCATCTGCCCACTCCCCACCCACTATCCGCCCTGTACCAACGTGCTCTGCTTCCCCACAGCAGGTAAGAAAGCTGCTGGGGAAGGGAAGTTCTTGTTGGCTATAGAGGAAACAGAACCCTGCAGTCTGGGCCCCCCTTTTCTTCTGCCCCCCCTGAGACTGCAGGGTCTGCTTCCTCTATAGTTACGCCACTGAATGCTCTTTTAATATCTGAGCATTAGAGACAATGCATTTGTATTAACTGCCGTGCTAGAGCGACACTGTGTTCCACTGACATACATTAAATTCTGGGCATCGTTTCAAGAAATGAGTCATATCTAACAGCATTGAGAACCTAGTAAAAAACTGAATGAGCTGTTTCAACACTTTTGCTGCTCACTGGTTTATGCCAGCATTTCCATATTTACATTCCTTTTTAATTTCAACTTTTGTAAAGGCTGATGATACTGTATATATTTGATTACTTGTGCAACTTTATTTTCGCTATTCTGCATTTATTTGCAGAAAAAAAGTTGCAGATCAGAAAGAATCACTTTATTCCATTCATTTCAGTGAGGCTTAAGGCAACCTCAGCCCTTTAGCAGTAAAGATCTGTGTCTCCCCAGCAGATGCCCCAGTAGCTCCCCATCTTCTTTTCTACTGATTCACTGATTCACATGCTCTGTGCTGCTGTCACTTACTGAGCTTAGGGACCCACTCACAATATACACCTGATAGTGTCATAGAAATATACTCACAATATACACCTGATAGTGTCATAGAAATATAGTCACAATATAAGGCTGATTAGTCATTAATACACATCATTAGAAACATCACAATTTAATAATCAGCAAACCTGTAGCATCAGCTTATATTACAGCCAGGGAAGCTCATTTTCTGCTGCTGCTGGATAATTAGTGACGACCCCTAAGCTTAGCTTCTCAACAGCTGCTCAGAGCCCACTGAGCATGTGAGTGTCACAGACACTTTCCAAGATGGTGACCCCCTGTGACAAGTTTCAAGTCCTGGATCATTGCTGCTATTGACAAGCTGAAACTTTAGGCTGATACAATAAGTTCAGTATATGAAATAAGGCATTTTAGCCATATTTGTTTTTAAGGGTTTAGTTCTCCTGTAAATGCTTTAATGAACTTGGAAAATAAATAAAGTTGTTAGAGACATTTCACTTTGACTTCTATTGAATCTTTCCAGCTTTTACTTGCAGAGTTATTTGTGGTAACATTTCATGTTTTTTCTCTTTAACAAATACAGACTATTTGAAGTTCTGAATAATATTCTCAAGTGCATTCATGCTTGTGTTCTTGCTGCATGTTCCCTCAAATTGTGACAAAATATAGACTCAAATTTAGATCAATCGCTCCTAAATGTAAAATCTTTTATAAGGTATTTGTAAGAGTATTTGGGGGCTGTATTGCAAGAATATCTAGAGAGACTCAAGCAGGAGTGCTCATTAATCAGTGAACTATGTATGCACAAAACTGATGGAGAAGAGGGCCATGACAAACTACCGCATGCAAAATAGTGCATTGTCTGGTCAAAAGGAGTCTATATATATAATTTGTAGACTGAGATCTTTCATATTGTTTAGGTTTCAGCCCCAAAACTATGGAAATATATAAAATACTGTAGTTTAAAGTAACTTGCTCTGCTGTAGGTCCAGCTACCCCATATCACATTATATGACCATCAGAGATATCACCCTAAACAGCCTTCAGGGATATCACTCTAAATGGCCTTCAGGGATACCACCCTAAATGGCCTTCAGGGATACCGACCTAAATGGCCTTCAGGGATACCACCCTAAATGGCCTTCAGGGATATCACCCTAAATGGCCTTCAGGGATATCTAAGTCATCAATAAGATTTCATAAGATTTATGAAACTGGCCTAGCAGATAAAGCCAATATATCATTAAGTTCTGCTCTAACTGTATCAGATCCATTACTAATGTATTTGCAATGTGCATATGATATGGATATAAGGTCTACTCCACCTGTATCCATAAAAAAGATAAGGGACTTTCAGTTCACACACTAATGGAAAAAGAATATAGAAGGACAATAAATGGCCTGCTTCCTAATTGTTAATATTATTTGATGCATTGACTCAAATGTACAATACTACATCTTTAAAAAAATGTATTTCTCAAATTCTTAGTTATTTACCTAGGATGTTTTTCTCTATTTATTTATAGGTTTTGGAAATATTTCCCCACGCACAAAAGGTGGAAAAATATTCTGCATTATTTATGCCTTATTGGGAATTCCGTTGTTTGGATTTCTTTTGGCTGGTGTTGGAGATCAACTAGGGACTATCTTTGGCAAAGGAATTGCCCGGGTAGAAGATATGTTTGAAGTAAGATCACATACAGTACTCTTTATAAATATTATAGCTTTACCTGGTGGTAAAAATAGAAGTTACGGATCTTATATAATGTTTATACCTTTTAGCAGTTGACTGTTGGGCTCTTGATACTGAGAAATATAGTTATAATAATTGTAGAATTTTCCATTAAGTCTCTGGTCTGTGCCTTGTTTGAATAACCAGCAGAGAAGGGACACTGTTGACCTTGATGGACATTTATCTTTTTATCTCTCTTTATCTGTCACGTTGATGTGCCCCAAAACTGTTGCAGTTCAATGTACTGATCCCTGCTACACTGAGTGTTGGACTTATTTCTCTGGCCAGGCCAGGGTGTGCTTGAACACTATTAATCCAATTATAAATAAATGTCCTTTGCTTTATAAATACAAGCAGTCACTAAGGGTTGAGCAAAACATGTCACAAGAAATTAATCGCTGCTTGAGAATATGACTGACAACCCTAGGGCTACGTACATAAATATTAAATGACATGGTGGCACAGTTACAATCTTAGAGAACATAGAACACAAATATATTTACAAGGACCCAGTGAGGGATTTGTATTTATACAGCCTAAAATATACACTGGCCATGAACTCACCTTCTAAATAATGGAAAAGACTACTGTGTCAAAAAATAGAAAGTGGACCATCTGTGTCTTTTCCCATGATCTAAGGAACTGGGAATTTGTAAGTCAATAATTTGCTGATTTTGCTCTTACTGGTCAATTTTTAAATACCAATAAAAAAACTGGAAAAGGATAAAAGGCCGCATGGCCTGAAACGTTGCAGTGATGCCCAAAGCACTAATAAAGAGTTTTTAAATAAGAAGAATCCAGTGTGGTGCTGTTCCTAACATTCCTCCTGTCAATGCAAGCTTAGGGTTAAAATCTAATGTTCTCCAAATAGGATAGATTGACGACATTGCCTAGGGTCAGAGCATGCTATGGTTTCAGTATGAGGACCATCAGCCCTAAACAAATAACATCAATTTTGCCTTTTTCTGACAGAAGTGGAATGTAAGTCAGACGAAAATTCGCATCATATCGACTGTAATATTCATCCTTTTTGGGTGCATCCTGTTTGTCGCTATTCCAGCTGTCATCTTCCAGCACATAGAAGACTGGCATACGTTGGATGCTTTGTACTTTGTAGTTATCACGCTCACAACAATTGGATTTGGGGACTATGTTGCTGGTAAGACTTTATTCTCCATATATATTCTCCATTTAAAAGATTTGTCTCCTCCCACCACATGTTGAACGGGGTGGGTCATATTTGTTTATATTTATTTTAAAAGAACACCTACAAACTATAAAGGCTAAGAAATGTGGTGACCAATAAACCCATTCCACAGATGTCTGCAAATCATGGCGGTGATTTGTGCATACACCTACGGCCACTATGTCTCAGCGATCAGTCGCTGTGATTACAGTTTTTTTAAGTCGCCACTTGTGTCTTCACCTTAAATGGTTATAAAGCATTGCCTTTCATTGATAGTGGATAGTAATAAAAAAATCCTTGGCAACGCATTACATATAAATCTCAAAAATGTAGGGTTTAAACTTTAAAAACAAGCTTCATTGT
>CM044440.1:9012781-9028013 GCA_024363595.1 Xenopus borealis | reverse complement strand
AGGATCTTGGGGTTTTTGTAGATATAAAATTGTCTAATTCCAGAAAGTGTCATTCTGTGGCCATTAAAGCAAATAAAGTTCTGTCTTGCATCTAAAAGGGCATTAACTTGAGGCATAAAAACATAATGTTGCCTCTTTATAGGTCCCTGGTAAGGCTTCACCTGGAGTATGCAGTGCAGTTTTTGGCTCCAGTCCTTAAGAGGGATATTAATGAACTGCAAAGAGTGCAGAGAAGTGCTACTGGTTAGAGGGATGGAAGATTCAAATTATGTCAAGGTTGGGGTTGTTTTCACAGAAAAAAAGGAATGTATGATTTAAACTATGGGGAAAGAAAGGTCTGTACTTGGTATGTGTATTTCTATTAGCAGTATCTAATAAAGCACTCCAAATAAAAACAAAGACAATTACCCTGATCCTAGCTCAAAATAAAGTCATCATGCAGTCCCAAACATGCAGCACTCCAAAGAGTTTATATATAGTGATGGGCGAATCTACCCAGTTTTGCTTCGGCGAAAAATTCGCGAATTTCCAGTGAAATTCGCGAATTGGCAAAAAAATACCCAGTTTTGCTTCGGCGAAAAAATTTGCGAAACGAGTAGCGGCACGTTTTTGACCCGCGTCGCGTCAACTTTGACGTGTCGTGTCATCTTCGACACGCGTCGCGTTGTTTTCGTTGCGTTGTTTTCAACGCGTGTCGCGTCATTTTCGTCGAATTTATTCGCCAGCGGCGAATCGCGTAAATTCACCCCAAATTCGCCCCTGCTGAATAAATTTGCCCATCACTATTTATATATAAAGAAAATATTTATAATATTTGAGGGTTGAGGTTTTGGTCACTCTGATGAGACTTTTCTTAATGTCATGAGACGCAGCAGTGTTCAGTTTGAAACAGAAGGCAGGAAGGACTGAGCAGCACCAAGCGCACATATACAGAAGTGCATTTTGAAGTACCTGCAACTGACCATAAGGAAAGTGCAGCAACCACAACTGCACTTGCAGATGTGGTTGAACCCTTAATTATGTAATTTGTGACATCCTGCACATTCCAGCTCAAATGAAGGCTTTTCCATTGCCTATTCCAAATGGATATGTCAATAAATTACGTAACTGGAAGTTACTAGGCCTTTAGGGTCTTCAAAACTTCATGAGATGATGCTTTATAAACATACAGTGCCTTTCAGACCGTTCACCATTTGTGCAATGTCACTGGATAATAAATTATTCTGAAATCCCTGGCATTTGGAAAATTATGTGACTAATAATTTGGAGGAAACATAACTTTTTCAGTAAGAAATTTTATTACATTCACTGCGTACGTAAACTATAAAATTTGCAAACATTCTAAACAAGACTATGAAGATTTTCGTTCATCCAGGTCATGCTATATCTAGTATAAGTAATTCTAAAAGAACTGGACTTGGTGAGTAATCATAGAAGACCTTTTACTACTGAGCAGTTTCTTCAGTTCAACTGACTGGTGTGGGAAGTCCTCGGCATATTAACTCTTCCACTAATGCAATCACAATTGTAACTCTTCAGAAAGGTGACATCTAAAACTCACAGATTACCAACTCCTAGAAACAGGTGTTACAGGTTAATACTATATGGTTGCTAAACAGTTTTGCAAAAGCTATTGTAGGGACCCATAGGGGTTAATCTGCCCCTATGGCTTTAAAGCCCTACCCTTTTCTTCGTATTCAGAAGCCTATGTATCTAATTCATATTTACATATTCAGTACTATTGGCCAGGAGGTGCTGTGACCCCCCATCCTGTCACATTCAGGTATAGTGAGAGAGAAGGATTAGGTCTTCCTCTTTAGCTGCTGGATGCTGATCGAGCTGGGTGTGCCCAGGGGAGCCTGGGTACAGCAAGGCCTAGATAAGCCATGTGCCTAGAGGGACCGAGTCCTCTAGTGTCTAAGTTGGGGAGCAGGGACAATGTGAATGAGTTTAACTAAACAGGGTTACTTCTGTCATAGACTCTCTAGGAGAGTAAGGTAGAGAGGACAGATAGTAAGAGCAGTTGGAGCTCCATTGAGGATTGTAGCAGGGAGCAGATTCCCAAGGCTTTTGAATTGCCTATAGTGAAAGGGTCACAGTGGCTTGGGTGTCAGGATTAGAAGGTATTATCCCTGACGACTCCACTGGCTGGGAGCCGGACCACTTTGAGGTATATTGCAGAAGAAAATGGATGTACTACTCAACTACCTTGCCTGATGGGAGGCACTGTTCTCTGCTGTGTAATCTCACCGGTTTCAGCTGCTGTGTGGCATTGTGTATGCCTTGTACCTCTGTAAGTAAACTCTGGGCTCATTTGTCTTGTACTTAAAATTGTTATTCATTTGGTTTATCACAAGAATCTCCTGGCGCCCATTATTTCTATTTGGTGTAGCAAAGTAGCTTGAGAGTTGTAGTAAAACTAATCCACCTGGGAAATCTTCAATGTAGCGAAGGCCCTAGCCTGAAGTGTTTTGGGTCGCATGTAACCCGTGCTCTAACAACTAGCTGGACATTAACCCCTTTTTGGTCTGCCAAGTCAAAATAGCATTATATTAAATTCACACAAAGGAATATTTGTTCACATAATAGGCATAACTTTTCACATTTAATATTTTTTCATTTACAGGCATTCCCCCATATATATTGATATTGCCCCACTGATCCCCTACACTGGCATCAGCAATGGAAAACATCTACTGCCCTTCCCATAAAACCATTTAATAAGAAAATGAAATAAGAGTAAATAATTATAAGATTATAAAGAAGATATGTAATATGTCAGCACTCCATTTTCATTTCCTGGGCTAATGCATCATCTTCCACAGCTGTCACACTGTGTGGGACCAATATGCAGATTCATCTTGTCAGGCTCTTACAATTTGTCTTGTACACAAACACAATTAATATTCTGGCCCATGAAGCACTTAAAGCAGAGTGGGACTCAGAAGAACATTTCTCTGCATGGTTAAAAGGGAATATTGAGTTGGCACCAAAGGCAACATGGACAATAATTTAATTCAGGTTAATGGAGA
The DNA here is from genome assembly GCA_024363595.1 of Xenopus borealis. Classification (NCBI taxonomy): domain Eukaryota; kingdom Metazoa; phylum Chordata; class Amphibia; order Anura; family Pipidae; genus Xenopus; species Xenopus borealis. The sequence continues at coordinate 9,024,981 of CM044440.1, read as the reverse complement.
AAACAGAATGATGACAGGAACACAAATTTTCCTACCAACCATAATAACAAATAATGACCTGTAATTAGTGTGTAAAATAAATCAAATAAATGCAAAGGGCATGGTTAATATTCCAGGCAATGCCACACTCTGCAATGTAAGGTGCAAAATAAAAGAAGATTCTCCTTTATCTTTGGGACACAGAGAAATCTGTAGAGGTTTGTTTTTTACTTTCAATAAACTCACATAATTTGAATTAGTTTCAATTTTGCTTAGGCCAGCCCCACTGATTTCAAAAGGGTTGTTCACCTTTAAGATAACTTTTAGTTACTTGCGATTTTGTATTTTAGCAACAAGCAAAAAAGGAATCTTGTTCCCAGGTTTCATTTTCTGGGTACAGACAACGCTGAGAATAAAAGTACAAAATACAAAGGAACAACAAATAACAGCAAATAGAATTTCCCCGACTAAGCAATTCCATTTACTGTTTTCTGTTGCTGATTAGGACTAATGGGGATTATGAATACTTGTCCTATCTTCTCCATATGCTGTACAGGTATAGGATGCCTTATCTGGAAACCCATTATCCAGAAAGCTCTGAATTATAGAATGGCTGTCAACCATAGACTCCTTTCTATCCAAATAATCCAATTTAAAAAATATATATATATTTTTCTCAATTATAATAAAAAACAGTAGCTACTTGACCCCAACTAAGATATAATTAATCTTTATTGGAAGCAAATCCAGCTCATTGACGTTATTTAAAGGAAAACTATACCCCCTGAATAATGTAGGTCTCTATAAACAGATATTGCATAAAACAACTCGTATATAAAACCCTGCCTCATGTAAGTAAACCATTTTCATAATAATATACTTTTTAGTAGCATGTGCCATTGGGTAATCATAAATAGAAAATTGCCATTTTAAAAAATAAGGACAGCCTCCTGGGATCCTAGGATCCAACGGTGCACACAAACATACCAAACAAACTATAAAGTTAGGTCACATGAGCCAATTAACAGACAGAGTTCTGTCTTTTGCTTCAACACTTCTTCCTGTTACAGTTAGAGTTGAAATATTTCTGGTCAGGTGATCTCTGAGGCAGCACACAGACCATCATGAAATGGTGACTCAAGGCAAGAGATGAAAAAGGGCAATATTTACTTAAATACATATACCAGGTAGGTAAGATTCTTTAATGTGTCACTTAATTTGATATAAACTATCTGTTGCTCAAAAATTCATTTTCGGGGTATAGTTTTCCTTTAATATAGTGCACTTAAGGTGGTATAGGCATTTGGTGGCTTTGAACACTGTAGACCTTTAATAAATGAACTTCACTACTAAAGATCTAAATTCACTTTTTTCATATTTGCTTTGATTCAAATGTTAGAAAAATGATGAACACTGTATAACAAATATGAACTTAAATTCGCTTTTGACCCAAAGCTTGAAACCTATCCTACTTCCACAGCAGTCAGTGGGACTGACATACACTGGTCACCCATAGCAGCCAATCAGAAATTGTATTATACTATGAATTTTCTATAAAGCATGAATTGTCAAAGAAATATTATCAATAAGTGTCTACTTTTCCAAAATTTACCAAAAAGAGAGCAAAGAGCACAGGGGATAATTCTGAAAGGTCTCGCATTTAGAAGTCCATCTTTAAAGATTAATCAGCACTTCACACATAGTAATTTTACAATTTCCAGTAATGTATGCTTGATACAGTGTACTCATTGTGGTGGAAATGTCAAAAGGATTCAAAATGCTTTATTTAATCTCCCTGTGGTAACTGTCCTCTACCTCCTGTATGAGATGCAAATGAGCCAGTTCTAATTGGTTTCATACTTGAGGATGCAAAAAGTCAGAAAATACTGTATCTTCAACCTGTTGAGGTCCTGTAGAAGTAAATGGCAGAGATCCTTTTTGCAATATGAAGATATTATTGTCTGCGCTGGGTTTTGTACAATAATCTGAACATTTTGGGCTTTTCTGACAATTTCATGAAAAATTTGGACTTTTTTGCGTCACTATCTGAAAAAGCTGTGTTTTTTTGTTTGACCATTCGAAAATGTTGCAGGTTTTACCGATCTGATTAAATCATGGATTCCAGTTTGGTCGGCCTTTTTTCAATTTAAAACATGAGAAAAACTCAGATTTTAATAAATCACCCCAAATGTTTCTGTACATGAAAATAGCAGTAAGTTTGGATATTGACCAATGGAACGATACAAGCTACAGTACTTACATTTATTCAAGGATTAGGAACTTGTGCTTAGCGGCTGTGTGTATGGACTGAATGCTAATGCATGCTAGGAGGAGATTTACTGAAGTCTTTGAAGATATCTGCAAAGGCTTTCATGTAAAGCTCAGACAAAGAAGCCCTATGCTGTAATAACTAATAATTTTCCTGAACTTTGCTGGATAAGTCCGTTATTTTCTCATAGGAACCAGGCGATCAACAGACAGGATCTATTGTTTCTTGAAATTAGTTGACTAATGGGTAGGTGCACCAATACAAAGACTCAACCAGGGCCTTACACTAAAAAAAAACCTATAGAAATTGCTTGGTTTTCTATTACTGAGGAGTTTAGGTACTCAATTTCCATGGTAGGGATACAAAAAAAGAAGATACTTGGTTCCTTCATGAAGATACTAGTAAAGTCCATCGGCCCAATATTTTGGCTACTATGGGTAATGGAAAAATGTTTTTTCTCCTACCTGTAATAGCCAACATATTGGGCAGATGGACAGTCCTAGTATCTTCATAAAGGAACCAAGGACAAGAGTTCCCTCAACTGATTTCTATGTTAACTTCAGGTGAAGCGTCAGCACATTCCATGACACTGCATGATCAGATTTTGCTTCAAAACTATGGCAAAACAGACAGCCAAAGTTGCATTAAAATCGATTGCTACCCAAAAAAAAAAATCTATTTCTCTGGGTTGATACATTTATTCACCAAGGAAGCATTAGTTACTGATCTGATTACTGATGAGATTATAGGCAAACCTTTTCCCCAAATTGTTGAACAGTTTGTTTAACATTTTTTCCAATGCAAAAACAATTACTGGATAGAATTCCACTTTAAAAATAAATCTGCATTAGTAGGCCAGTTTTAAAAACTAGGAAATAGGAAAATCAGAACCGGCTCACAGCCATCAATTCTACACTAGTACCGTAGGAATAAAATACTCCACTAAGAGTAGACTCAGATATTATTCTTGCAGTTGTTTTGGATGTTTTTTGGTCTATTTATAATGCTTGCTTTCTTGTAAATATTGCATTCATTTTTTCCTTCACTTTCTTACTCTTAACCAGAGAAACTTGATATTCTTGCATGTATTAGAGCTTCATGTTCTGTGGTTTGAGGAATCATTGATTGAAATTCACTTTCATCAGGCGTGTATATTAGTTCTTCTTCTGAAATTAATGCACAGTATGGTTGAGACTCATAATTAAATTAATAATGAAGCTGATTTCATGGTTTGAGCCCCGATTTTACATACCCACAGATGAAGGTTTTTTTGTTGTTCCATACAGCCAATTAGCCATTTTTTTCCCATGGATTTACCATGCTTTTTTAACACCACCCCCTAGGAAATGTAAAACCGGGCTTCTACTGCAACCAAAACTATTAGACATTATGTCTTTGCTTCAATTCCTCCTTTATATTTCTACCTATAAGCCTCATGATGCCAGTGGCAGACTGATTAACCATCCATATGGTCCTTGATGGTGCTCTGCCCTTGACATGACTCAGCTCTGCCTGACTCTGCCCACCTAAGCTCCTTCTTTCACTTCTTGGCTCCCCTTTATAGATGGGCCTCAGGTGGCAGCCTGAATAGGATTTATGGAAATCCGCCAGTGGGACAGTGGCAGGAGTTATTGATCTCCTTTGTCTAACAGAAGTCAACCACATCATAGGCTGCACTGCCAAACGTCAAGGCTGGGTTGTTTGCAGGAAGAAAAAATTTGATTGAGAAACACCATTAACAAACCAAAAACCAATAACTCACAAATGAGGAATAAAAAAGTTTATGAAACATTAACTGCAGTAAAGGGTACACTTATAACAATTGTACTTTAAACTATTCAGATTGTGACACAAACAAATTGTGCTAAAACTCTGGAGAAAGCTGCTGAGAATTTTATATATAACACCCTATTTTAATCTTTATTCTTCAGATTTTACCCATGTGTGTTCCGAACCACTAAACAACTGGTATATCCTTTATAAATTATGGGGGTTATTTATTAAAGTCTGAATGCCAAAAACTAATTTTATTTTTGTGCTATAAAATACGAGTTTTTAATGGAAACTTGAATTCTGAGATTTATTATACCCAGAGGATGGAAAAAGTCTGAATCCTAAAATCGACCTACTGAGGTTGTATATAAGTCAGTTTGAGAGGTCACTAAGTTTCTGTGGTCTGTGCTGGAATTAGCCTATTTCAGACTTTTTGGGTTATAATCCGAAAAATTCTGACTTTTCGGGAAAGAGTCTGAAAAAATCATCCGATTTGGATTTTCGCTTGATTTTTTCGTGTTTGTCCCCAATGCGATAATCCGATTGTGAATAAATAAATAACTTCCAATCTTGGATTATAGTTAGGTCGAACTTTTTTGATCAAAATAGTCAGATAGATTTGAACTTTGAAAAAAAGTCCCTGTGTGAGAAATAAAGTCTAAAAATGAATGTGGTTTGAGCTGCTGAATCAGAGGTTTGGCAGCCCAATAAAAGATTTGATCCAAGTTGCTCACAGCAGTCCCATCATTGGAGTGTCAGTGGGACTGCCCATGCTCAGTATGCTAACACATTGACAGATATGAAGATGGGGTCATGTACAGAGACTCAGATTGGCTAAAGGGCTATGGGGGTTTAAGGTTGGTACAGAAGCCCAAAACTGTGGGTTGAGGCTTTTTTTGTACAATGTCCTTCTTAGTGTGCATATATACATACATACACACACATAAACAACACACACACACACACATATATATATGGGTTTAAAGGTTGGGGGTGGTGGGTGATTTGTTGGTGTGTTGTATACTCCTGACGAAGATCCCTGTGGGGGGTCGAAACGTTGAGCCCACACACATACTTATTACAGACTGGAGAGGCAATAATGATAACCATTCCTTATCAAATATGTGAATTAACTATTATGTTTAGCCTACTTGGGCTGAGTATGGGCAATAGACTGAATACTATGAAATGAAATGTGAGATGTATTTCATTAGGAAACACAATGAGTATCCTCACTGCAGGCAAAGGCAATGGGTATTCAAATATAACATAATATAATATTATTTGCGTGTGTTAATGTTTGGAATAATTCACTTCACTATCCTTCTTGTACATTGTGAAGCTAATGAAACAAATGTACCAAGTCTGACGGGAATGAATTACTCCTTAAACAATCTGCCACCTAAATCTGTGCCCAAAAGGCAATGTTTCAGATATAAACAATAGCAGATAATCTGAATTCTTGTGCATGTGTGTGTTTGGGGGGGGGATACAAGAATAGAATTGGAAAAATGGGTTTATATAAAACTCTGTAATTATCAAGATTTGCATTTTATCATTTGATAAATGCATTTTTCTGACAAAAGATTTTTAAGGCATTTTGTATATTGGCAATGGGTAGTGTGTGGGGGTGAGGGACTTCCCTTCAGAAACACAGATGGTTGTAACACTACAGCATTGTTACATTACAATATAAAGAATAAAATAAATGCATACCAGCGGTTCTTAACCATGAACTGCAGGCTGTACACTGACACAAACATTGCAATAGACAAGCCAAGATAGTCTACCCCCCCCCCATAACTAGCCTGGCTGGAGATGAAGGATTGGAACTTAATACCACCATACAGACACCACTCAGTTTTATGGAAGACTGAGTCCCTTTCCAGACTATAGTACCTACATTAGTGGTGCCACCTTGAGTAAATACTAACCCCACTACTTTCTCTCTTTGTTGGAGCACAGGACTGCTTTTGGTCATTATCCCTGACTATCTTACACCTGAATGTGCACTAGCATAGGAGCAACGCTGTCATTGTATCCTTGTTCACAGGGTCCATGAACTTGACTTAGGGCTTCACCCTTGACTCCTGTGCTGAGGCCTACCTTCATCTTAATCCTTCTGGCAGATCAGTCTCCTGCTGGAGTACAGGAAAAAGGGAAGAGCTATGTGGTTCAACATGCAAGTGCATCACATTAAAATAATAGTAACACTAAAAAATGAAAGTGCTTTAAAGGAATGACAATATAATGTATTGTAATTGGTTTGTTGGCTTCAGAACGACTACTACAATGTATATAAACAAGCTGCTGTGCAGGCACATGGCAGCGATTCAAGCACAGGATACACAGAAAATAACATAAGTTGTGAAGAATCTCATTGTATACTATAGAGCTTACCAGTTATCTACTGTGTATCCTGTCACTTTTCTCCTTTTTTCAGCTTTGAATGGCTGCCCCCATGGCTACACGGCAACTTGTTTATATGAACTATTGTAGAGTTGCTGAAGAAAACACACCAGTTGTGCCAGTGCAGGGCAACACTACATAAATTTTTTGGTGTTACTGTTCATTTAACATTTCTTCTGCACCAGCACGACCAACTGACTTGCAACACAATGTGTTTTTTAATCTGGTTTGCATAATACACCATTCACTTCGGTAGGGAAAAGGGATTTATTGGTATGCACCACAACATTGCTCCATCCATGAGAGGTTTAGCACTGAGAGACAACATCAAACAATGCAAGTCACTTAGTTCTCTACAGAAAGCAGATTTGTCCTGATGTGGCCTTCATAGGATTTTTATGGTGACTAGGCACCATAACATGCACTATTTAGTATAACTGGAACATGCTATGGAAAAGTCCTGTGTTTGTGCCATTGCAGCTTACTGTATGTTAACATATCCCAGAATACATGGCAGAGCACTTCCATTGTGTGTGTGATGTCACAGGATGGCCGGCATTGTTGCAACTGTTGGTTTAATTGCTGCTGGAAATTGATTTCTCATTGAAACTTTTTCTATGATATTATTAATGTATTTCTATAGCGCCAACTTATTTTGTAGCGTATTCCCAAAAGGATAAAGGTGGACATAGATGGAGATATCTGCATATATCTGCTTGTTTGGCAAAGTCACCAAACAAGTGGACCTCTTCCTGTTGTGCCCACCTTGAGGTGTGAGATATATTGGCCTGATTTGAACGTGGGCCGTAGGGCCCAACGATCAGACCACAAACTGAAAATATAGGTGGGTCAATTGAGGACAACATCAATGAAACGTTGTGGCCCTCAATCCCACTGGATTTTTAAACCTGAAAATTTTTGGCCAGATGTCGATCTGGGAAGCCAGTTGGAGGAACACATACACTGGCCAATAAGCTACCGACTCGGTCTGTTGGCAGCTTATATTGGCTCATATATGGCCACTTTAAGAAATTCTCAGCCTGAGCTAAGAGACAGAAATAGACAGTGTTTTTGCCTGACTTGATTAATGATTTGGTGATATAATTTTAATTTCATTAATAGGCTTGTTGTTCGGGGTAAAGGGACATTCAGTAATTATCGCGATTTACTTACCCCAGTAAAGTGACACACAAGGAGACTTTCTATTTATTACCCCAATATGGTTTCTGCCAGTCTTATTAGAAATCCTCATTACAGAGCTATATCTCTGGCTTTTTAATAGAAAATCTAAGAAATTGTAAACTGAAAACAGTTCTTATATGGCCTTTAGAAAGATTGTATCTTTGGCTTGGTCTTTGTTGAATCTTAAATATTATCTTGAAGAAAACGGTAAGATCATTTTGTATAATCCAAAGCCAATACCTTTGGAGTGCAGGCAAATCTGCTAATTCAGCAGTGCAAATGATAATTAAAGGGACAAGATTACACAGCACTAATGGTTTGGATGTTTTCAGCCTTGTTAGAAGGAATTCAATTTACATTTTGCAACGCTTGGCACAACAACTCCTCCCTAATGAATCAGGCTGTTTGTTAGTTGAATACAAAAATACTGAAAAATGTGAACTTGCCAGTATACACTGCAATATTACAAAGCATTACAGACCCATTATCCATTATCTAGAAACCCCCAAAATTACAGGAAAGCAGTCTCCCACAGACTTATTTCCTTTTTCTCTGTAGTAGTAAAACAGTAGCTTGTACTTGATCCCAACTAAGATATAATTAATCCTTATTGGAAGCAAACCCAGCCTATTGGGTTTAATTGATGTTTACATCATTTTCCTGTAGACTTTAGGTATGAAGAAACAAATTACAGAAAGATTAATTCCTTGGAAAACCCCAGGTCCAGAGCATTCTGGATCTCATACCTGTATATAGATGTTCAGATACAGATGTTAATTTTTTACTGTCCCACTACTTATACACATAGAAAACACCAATAAAAGGAATCATGCAAATTGATTCCTTCTATATTTGAGGTCTCAATTCTTGTTCCGTCACAGTTATAGAAGTATGGGGTCCATTATTCAGAAAGTTCAGAATAGCTCTCATGCCTGTATTATCATACATAAGAGTCAGTCATAAAGCCAACATAAACATCCATGGTTCCAAGTGTAGCCCATAAAAAAGCACAGCAACCCTGACCCTGAAAAATGCTTTGGGATTACACACTAATTAACAGATTAAGCCTTACATTATGTTTAATATATAATAAAATATTGCATCTGTTTGTGTTAAAATAGTATTATACACAAATGTAACAGTCACCCTGCTATAGTTCCAAGAGTTACCAGGGTGCAAATAAACACTCACCCCAAATCCTACCCAAACTGGCCTTCAGACTGGGCCCCCTTAGCTCATAACAAGGTTAAAGATATATAGAAACATTGGGGTGTCACCCTGCTATAGTTCCAAGAGTTCCCAGTGCACAAATAAGCACTCACCCCAAATCCCACCTTAACTTACCTTCAGGCTGGGCCCCCTTAGCTCATAACAGTGTTACAGATATATAGAAACATTGAGGCAACAGTCACCCTACTATAGTTCCAGGGGTACACAGGGCACAAATGAGCACTCACCCCAAATCACCACCTAAATGCCCCTCCTTAGCTCATATCATGGTTCCAAAATATGGAAAAATTGGGGTAACAGTCACCCTGCTATAGTTCAAGGGGTACCCAGGGCACAAGTAAGCACTCACTCCAAATAACAACATAACTGGCCTTCAGACTGGGTCCCCTTATCTGATAACAAGTTTACAGATATGCAGAAAAATAGTTATGACAATCATTGAGCTCTATGATATAATGATCATTTGCCCATAAAGTTCCTCCTAATCGGCCTTCTAGATGGGCCACCTATCTTGGGATTCCAATTCCTTATGGAATGCTACATTTTTTATTACCATGTGGCCTCTCATTGTCATGGGCAGCAGCCACATACAGACTAACGATGCCTAGATTGCGACTAAAACTAGAATTCTTCCACAACATTGCAAAGCACATTTAGAATATAGAATTTTTATTAACACCCATTTCTATCCTATTCTTGCAGGTTGGGGAGTTCAGAGCTCATGCTGCTGAATGGACTGCCAACGTTACAGCAGAATTCAAAGAAACGCGGCGGCGCTTAAGTGTGGAGATCTACGACAAGTTCCAACGGGCAACATCCATCAAACGGAAGCTTTCTGCAGAACTGGCCATGAGCTCTAACCCAGAAATGACTCCATGCAGGAGGACCTTGTCAGTGAATCACCTGACCAACGGCAAAGAGTTCTTTTCACCTGTGACCAAATTTGAGAGTATTTACCTTAATGGCTTGACGCCACACTCGGCCAACGAGGAAATCGCCATCATTGAGAACTTTAAGTAGCAGCTGATCCTGCTTTCTATCTGAGATGCTTCAATCACCATCATTAAAGACTACCAGCATTTTAAACTCTGCATGAGCTCAAAACATATAGGGGTGCTGAGACACTGTTATATAAATTTATAATGTAATATAATGTATAGCGGTTTCGTTAAAATAATAAGAAATTACTACTGAATTCAACGTCTGATGCCTTTAAGTGCCCAGACTGTTTTTTTTCTTTTTTTATAATGTGCCATAACATATACAAAATATATTGAATATATTGTTAATACTTTTGGTATGACAACAGGGGAATAATAGCAAATGTTCAGGATTTGACAGGTCAGAAGAATGGGAAGTTTAAGGACTACATTTTTTTTATGAAAACTGAATTTATTTGTGATGCAGCCTTTACCTAAGAAACTGTTATCAGTGCCTTATATTTCAAAAGACACAAAACCTCCATACCTTTTCCATTTTCCCTTTTGACCTGAGGAATGTATTGCATTAAATGTTTGTTTTATTTTTGAAAATTAATGAAATTAATTAATGAAAATAATAACTTTAAATACATTTAACTAAATGAATGAAATAAATTAAATTTGCAATGCACTAGACAAAGAAAAAATAAAAAACTTAAAGGGAATTAGGTGGGTTCCCATCCTTGTTTCTCATGGGCTAGAATGTTTCTTCAAAGGATAGAATGACTTGCTATAAAGACAGGTCAAGTTGCACATTTTTTAAGAATATTTGTAAATATGAAAACTAAGGGGCAAAATTAATTTATTTAATTATGGAGTTAGCATGATAATTTTTGGTCCTTTTTTCAAATCCAAAATTCTGGCTGGTTTAAGGTGGTGAGATTATTTTCAAACAACTTGATTGTGGAGTAGAAGAAAGTGGCCTGAAATTAAAAAACAAAACCGATTTTCATTTATTCACAAAAAAAGTGTTTCTTAGGGGGGTTAAATATGGCAATGAGATTTCACTGTGATTTGTACAAATCTTGAAAATAATAATTTTGATCCTAATATTTTAATTGGACAGCCCTGAAGTTGCTCAGCAACAGAACTAAAATGCTTGTAACTTTACCCCTAACAAACGAGCACCCCTTAATAAAAGTATATTAGAATATCACTAGTGATGGGCGAAACGGGCGCGTTTCGCTTCGCCGGAAAAGTCGCGCGTCGTTTTTTGACGTTTCCGACGCGTCGCGTCGTTTTCAGCGCGCGTCGCGTCAAAAACGACGCGCGACTCGTTTTTGTCGGCGAATTTTTCCTGCTGCTTCGCGAATTCGCCACGAATTCGCCCCTGGCGAATAAATTCGCCCATCACTAAATATCACATATCTACTAAACTTAGTAGTTAATTTTACTCTATACAAAAGTTTGAACGTGTTATGAGACACAAGTCTTCCATTTCTTACCCGACCATTAAATGAAGGAACTCTGTAACACCTGCTTTCAACTATAATAATTGTCATGCTAGAAATGCATGCAACCCATTTTTAACACCTATCACCAAAACCTCTCTTGGTGGAGAATGTGATAACTCACCTCCCCACAGCCTTTCTAGGGAAAATAACCCCAGTTTCCAAGCCAGGTTTCAAGCCATACCCTTTTACATGTACATATGACCAGTTACTGTCCTAGTCTGGAAATTCTTGATAGAGTTCAGTTGCTCCTTTAATGGAGCTTCTGCAGCAGAACTCATAGCATATCCATAGACAATAAGGGGGTTATTTAATAAAGTCCAGTCTGGCTTTTTGGTCAAAAGTCAAATTTTTCTGAATTTATTAAGGTGCAAAATCTGACTCCAAAAATGTCTCAGACCTGCAGAGGTTGTATACAAGTCACTGGGAGAGGTCCCTATTCTATGTTTCTGAGGTCTGTGTTGGAATTAGTGCAAAAATCGAACCATTTGGGACTTTGCGGGCAAAAATCTGAAAAATTCAGTCTTTTCAGGAAAAAGTCTGAAAAAATCATACGATTTGGGTTTTTGCTCGATTTTATCGATAGTTCCCTCAATATGATTAACTTGTGCTTTTTTTAAAACAATAAATAAGGTCAAATCGTGGATTCTAGTTTGGATGGACTTTTATTTTAAAAATACATTCCTTTCTCTAACAGTCATATGAAAAAGTCTGTGAACCCCTCTTAGCCTGCATAGAAATGTACTCCACTTTCAACAAAAAAATATGTCTTTCATTTCCCAGGAATATCTGTACTGTACTATGTTGTTTTCTGAACGAATAATTTTAGTGAAAAGTTAAATCAAATGTGAAAAACTGGCTGTGCAAAAATTTGGGTACCCTTGTAAAGCTCCCCATAGACGCAAAGATCTTTCTCTGCTGAACGAC
>CM044440.1:8811850-8825675 GCA_024363595.1 Xenopus borealis | reverse complement strand
AGGTGATTATGCTTTCCCCCTCATGTTTTGGTCAGGGACACAGTACTGTCAAGTTCACAATTTTGTGAAAACCTTATATGAAATCCTACTTATAATATTGTATGTTTCCTTTAAGGCTATCGTCCCCAATATTTGTTTTATATTAAGCTTCTGCACATATTTAGCATGTCATTATATTTTGCTGGCAGTTGCACTTCGGCTTGCTGAAGCCACATCCGGCATCATATAAAAAAAATTTGGGAAGAATTCAAATCACCCGTTGCGTTTTATCATTTTGTCACAAATTTTCTTTCGTAGTGCGTTGGCAGCGAAAGAAAAATAAAATGAGCAATTATGGGACGTGACCCAAAGCCCAATTGCCCTAAAGAAATGGGAAAATGTTTTCATGTTGGAGGTTTTTGTGTGTTGGTGTTATGCATAGACTTATACTTCTGGTATTTTGGATTAGCCCTGATTAAATTCTAGGTTGTTATAAAGGAATGCATTGCGTTGCTAAACTGTATTCCCTTTCCATGTAATTTGTGATAATGAATGTAAGTTATAGGGCAGAAAGTGAATTCAGGTTGTGGCATGCCGTCCATCCATCAGAAGTGTGCTGTGACTAGAGGCGGTTGCATACTCCTCGTCAGCACTTTATTTTTCAGAACTTGCACCTATACGATTGGTTCTTCCAAGAAAAGGCAAATACCAGAGTTCCAGCTTGGTTACTGGTCATATCTACATACTTGCGCATATTGTGAGTAGTGGGAGCTGCCATGTTTATAGGGATGTGTCCATTCATTCATAGACTCTGGGGCAGTGGTTGCTGCTACACAGAGTGCCCTTTATAGTTTGACCATTCCCTCAAAGAGGTCCAGCCAGCCATAGGCACAATGGCTTCTAACTCGAAGCCTTCATAATGACTTGAGGAATTGCAAAAGTATTACCTTGGGCAAGAGGAAAAACAAATGACCCGGGAATAGTCAGTGTGGCCAAATTTTCGTTTTTTAGAGTGGGAATGCTAGGCGGTATGTGGTACAACTACAACTACACAGGGCCATCACCCATGGATGTTATCCTACTGCATTGGAACTAAGCATGAATGGGCTTAGTTGGCATTATTAAGGATGACCCATTCTGAGTCGAGAAAAAGCAGGACTGGTTCCTTGTGAGTAGAGGATAAGCAGAGTGGGATCTTTTGAGTGGTGAATAGGAAGGGATTGACGTCTACCTAGTGGTGTTTAGACAGTGATGACTTCTTCTAAATGGCAAATTGGAAGGGACATTGTAGACAGTAGGTAGAAAGCAGAAAAATTGAGTAGGCATGAGCAGGCTCAACTTCAGTAGACTCCTTGCGATTAGGCAATGTATGTGGATGGGCTGCTCATAATTGGAAAATAGGCAGGCATTGGTGTCCTGAGTGTTTAATAGGTATGGATGGGCTCATTCTGTGTGGAATGTTGGCCAGAACAATCTTCTCTTGACGGGGAAGTAGTTATGGGTGGATCGGCTCCTCTGAGTGGACATAGATGAGCTTCTATTGAGTGGGAAGTAGACACACACAGGCTCCTCCTGAGTGTGGAGTAGGTAAGCATGGATGGGTGCTTCCTTGGTGGACAGTAGGCCTGATTGGGATCCTCCTGTTTCAACAAGAGGAAGGTATGGGCGTCTCCTGACTGGGCAATAGACAGGGATAGCCTGCTAGGAACCTGCAGCAAATATTGTCAATAATGTTTATAAGGAAAAAAATCTTTGCATGTACAGTGCTAGTAACCTTTACCAGTTGTTTTTGTTGAACAATAGTTCATGGAATTGGAATGAAAGGATGTTGGTGGATTACCAGCTGTTGACCCCCTTGTTGTAAGATATTAAAGGGATACTGTCATGGGAAAACATATTTCAAAATGTATCAGTTAATAGTGCTGCTCCAGTAGACTTCTGCACTGAAATCTGTTTTTCAAAAGAGCAAACTGATTCTTTTATATTTAATTTTGAAATCTGACATGGGGCTAGACATATTGACAGTTTCCCAGGTGCTGCCAGTCATGTGACTTGTGCTGTGATAAACTTCAGTCACTCTTTACTGCTATACTGCAAGTTGGAGTCATATCACCCCTTCCCCCAACAGCCCATCAGCAGAACAATGGGAAGGTAGCCAGATAACAGCTGCCTGGTAGATCTAAGAAGAGCACTCAGTAGTAAAAAATCCATGTCCAACTGAGACACATTCAGTTACATTGAGTAGGAGAAACAACAGCCTGTCAGAAAGCAGTTCCATCCTAAAGTGCTGGCTCTTTCTGAAAGCACATGACCTGAGATGCACCTACACACCAATATTAGAACTAAAAAAATATACTCGTTGGATTAGGAATTACATTTTACAAGGGGGAGTGAATTATTTGCAGTGTAAACAGTGTAATTTATAAATAAAAACTACAACATAAAAATCATGACAGAATCCCTTTAAGGTTGTTATAACTCAATTAAGACTTACATGACCATGTAGTAACTTGTATATAGGCATAGTTCTTTTACTATCATTAACATAATAGTGATACCGCTAAGCACCATTAGACATATTTATCACGTTATTCATGGATTCATGATTCTGACATGCTGAAGGTTTTCTTGGCCACCGAGTCCTTCACTACCCGGTCTTGGAGGAGATAATGGAAGAATTCCTATTAAGAAACCATTAAAGGCTTCCCACTGGAAGTGAGGGAATTCCTGATCCCTTTCCAGGGAATAAGTCCAAGCAGGTTGCACTACATCTTTATCTAACGGAGCCGTTTTTTCTTGTATGAGATTTAACATTGCCCAGAGCCTGCTGACAAGGGGGTGCGTGAGAGATAAGTAGAAAGTAAATTAATTATCTAAGAAAGCCAAGTTATACCTGTGGGAGACCAATGCTCTAGCATCCCAGGAATCTGCTACAGATTACAATTCTTGCAACTAAACATAACCATGTCACAGCGGGAAGAGTTAACAAAAAGCTTCGTTTCAAATGTAATTTCTATTGAAAGCAGTATCTGACTGGCTGTTTAAATTCTCTACACTGCTTGTTCTAACTCCTGAAACGCTTTTCTTCATTTATTCAGATATCGATCGGGGAAGCCCGTCGGAGGGGGGGTTGGTTGGATTCCCCTTTAAGGCCAACCATTTATTTCCCAATGAGAAAACACATATAACACAAAGTAAGAACAATCTATGAAGGACCAAATAAAAAGAAAAAAGTAACTTCAGTCAAAATCTTTCTCTTCCCATTGTGCATGACCAAGTTGAGACAGTTCAAGATGCACTTGCAGTGTTTCCCAGTGGCTGTTTTATTTGAAAGTTTGATTCAGAGAGCAACTGAATTTATCTTTGTTTCACAGCTAATTAATGTGGAAAAGATTTTTTGGCAATGATAATGCAGTTGTTGTTGCAACTTTGCTGCCTGGAGGTATCACAAAGCACTTTCTAGATGGTGTTTGGTCTTGACATTCTTTCTGCGAGCTGCTCTAAAGTAAATACTTCCCATACAATGACATATTATACTTTTTTTTCTACTATAGCACAGATGTTTTCCCATACATACTTATGGAATGATAATGCCACACCAGTCACTGAAAAGAATTCAGCATTTATGAGTAAGTTGGACTTGGGGGACAGGAGTCCACACTGACGTCCATGGTCCAGATGGAACTTTTGTCTATGTGGCAGGAGCTTTATTGCTAATAATATTTTTCTATTAAGAGTAGAGTTGCCTGTGACAATTGAAGGAGAGAGCCACCTAAATAACATGAAAGTCTAGGGACTTAGGATCAGAGAGGTGATCTGGGTTTAGAATAGCTGGACAAACACCGGCTAGTCTTGTAATAGAGTCAACCAGAAGGAACTTTTGTCAAAGTGGAACGAGCTTTATTGCTAAAAATATTTTTCTATTTAGACTACAGTTATCTGTGACAACTAAAGGAGAGGGCAACCTAAATAACATGAAAGTCCAGGGACTTAGGAATGGGGAGATGATCTGGAAAAACAGGGGCCAGTCTGGTAATAGAGTCCACCACAACCAAAAAGTAGTGTAGTAGTGGCGCCCTTTGCGTATCCAATTTTGCTTTGGTATTAAAGTAGAAGCGTCTGTCATGACTGAAGGAAGATCGATACGAACTCCTGCACACCCTACTTCAAATCGAACAACTGTTACCTGGTGCTCCAAAAGGTAGAGGCTCGGCCACCTCACTTTTGCTGGACTTTGCATGACTGAAGGAAGAGCCACCTAAATAACATGAAAGCCCAGGGACTTGGGAACAGAGAGATGATCTTGGTTTAGAATAGCTGGACAAACAGGGGACAGTTAGCTAATTCCAAAAAAGTTGTAGTGGTGCCCATTTCATCTCCTGTTTTTCTTTGGGCACAGTTAAATGCCATTTGCTAATTGCTGTACATTTGTGCAACCAAATTGACACTGGAATTCTAGGATATTATAGACACTGCATGAAAAATATAAGGCAGGTTCAACTGATTCTCTCTTACTCATGCCGAAAATTTAGCCAGCTGGTCTGATGGAATTCTTTGAGGTTTGTATTTAGACCCATTTATAGCTGTTTGTGGACAGTGCAACCACAGAGTGTGTAGCAGAGTAGCAGCAGGTGGGTAGGACAAAGCACATGTTGTGCAAAAAGTCAGTTTTTAAATAAACCATATTTCTCTAGTTCCAGATGTGCAATGTTGTGGTTTATGCATTCCCGGCAAGGTACAACGTTGTGATTCAGTCTTAGGAATGCAGAGACCATAATGGTCAGCATGTGGAGGATTTGCTTTTTAGGAAACACAAGCAATGTTGCCTACTTTGCGTCTATATAGTATACCCAGACAATGCATTGCATACCGATTAGTTCATGCGATATTAATGTCACTTCTGGATTCTGACCTTGGTTGAAGCTTAAAACTGCAGTCAGGGTTTAGACCAGTGGCTCATGAGCAACATGTTGTTCATCAAACACTTGGATGTTGCTCTCAGTGGCTTCAAAGCAGGTGCTTATTTTTGAATTCTTGGTTTGGAGGCAAGTTTTAATTGCATAAAAACTAGGTGTACTGCCAAATAAAGCCTCATGAAGGCTGCCAATCCACATAAGCTACCAAATAGCCAATTATATCCTTTATTTGGCACCCAGCAAGAACTTTTTTCATTCGTGTGTTGCTCCCCAACTCTTTTTACATTTGAATGAAGCTCATGGGGAAACAAAGTTCTCAGGCACAACAAGAAAAGGGTGAAACCTTTACCTCTGTCTGGCACCTACCATGCCTCAGCTGATGTGCCATTTCTGGGGGCAGCGCAGAATTATTACAACAGGTTTTAATGGCAAACTATAATAGACAATGGCCAAGTTCTTTGTCCAATGTAAATAAAGTGTGGTCTGATACTCTGGTGTTTTGATTCAGACGTATTGTATGGACCTACTCATCATGGAGTTAAAAATTTCAGTTATTACCATCATAGATGGTGCCAAATGGTTCTGATTTCTCACAGTGGAAATCATTTTTGTCATTTTTTGAGCTTCAGCTATAGCATTCCCAGCTCTTGTCAGAAGTGGGTTGCTCTCAGGAGTACTGGGAATTGCAGGTTGGACAGTTCTACTTTATATAGGAGGCTCCTCACCAATCTTCCATTATGTTTTGCAGGGCCCAGTATTATCTTCAGTTAAAAAAAGATGTGTATGAAGGCCGTCTGTATGGTGGTACTGCGGAGCAGTATATCCGGCTAGCTGGGCTAGCACTTCAAGGTAAACTCACTTGGTTTATTGATGTAGTATAGCTTTAATATCTAATGACTGTGCTTGATAGGGTGGTGGGGTTCGTTGTGACACACTGCAGTTTGGATGCACGCTTCTCAGCATTGATCATAAGAGAAATGGAGATGTTTTCGGTCTTAATTCGTCATATACTTGCCCATTGATGCCCAGACAGACCTTTAATCTGCCCTAAACCCATTTTGGTTGCCTTGATTAAAGGAGAAAATGAACCCTCTGACAAAATAAATTGCTCTTCTGGATGCTTTAGCTTTAAGCTAAGGTGCCCCAGACCATGGCTACTTCATCTTCAAGGACGCGTAACTGGATTTGCAGGCAACTTCTCCAATCAAAAGCCCTTGGACCTCTCCGGTTATTATGGATGGTATTGCATTTTCATGATAAGAATGAACATTTAATTTTTTTACAGTGGAAATAAAGGATTTCGACCTGCTGGACACATACCACTTTCTCAAAGATTGTATGCTATTTCCTCAGGTATGTGGCCCATTTTTTGAGAAAAGATGTAGATAGGTTTTGTTTGATGTATGCCAGAATTAGTTGCAAGTGGGTATAAAAATTAGCAACACTATGTTGTTGTCCTCCATCCTCAACTGTGGTATACTCATGTTTCCCATAGACATCAGTGGGCAGCACCTAGTTTAGCTATGCAACCTAATTTTTTTAAACTAAAAATAGACACAGTTAACATAACCCTTAAACGTAATCCCTGTTCCTTATTGAGGATCTCCATCATTGATTCTGCATGACTACAAATTAAATTATCGTTGCCCATAGCCCTCCTATTGTGTTATGATACAAAAACCATTCCAGTTAATAGACGTTTGCATATAATGGAATCCAGTCATGCTGTAAGCATCTAGTGCTGTTGTGACATGCTACACCTCTCATACGAATTTGGGGTATGCCAGCATTTTAAATGTATCTGTGTTACCTATGAAATGGCTTTGAAACACTCTTAAGTCAGTCTGATGCAACATATATATGTGGTCAGGATAAAATTCTATTTTATAAGTCAATTTGATGATATCCAGTACAAATGTTGTTGTTTGAGACATGCAACAAGGGGAGAACATGGCCTCGGATAGCCTCCTTAAATGGCAACAAGCAGTCTACAGGAGTTTCTGGCCCTCCCATGGAGCAGATACTTCTTTAGGCTGTCACATAATTTAATAAAACCAGCAATGGTGAAGCCATCCCCCAATCCAACTTCTGGATTAAATTCCAGAGGCAACAGGAATGGTACCATGAGCAGAACTATATAAGAACCTCTGAAGGCAAGTTCTGCCACTTCATGCATGAAAATGGCCAAGGTGACACCTTCATAGAAGAACAGCTTTGATGTTAATTATAATCCATTGAAGTGACACTAGGGTCCAGAAACTTTAGGAAGCCCATCTGGCCTGAAGGCAAGGGTCTTTATTATCTTGTTTAATCTGTATATTTTATTCAATTCAGTCCTTTAAGACTGCTTCCTGTGAAACCTATAAATATGCTACGAAGGAATGTTCTCTTCATACTATAAGCTCTATCATTTTAAAGGGAAACGGCATCTCCTTTGTATTTGGAGGATATTGTGTAGCCCAAGGGGTTGTGGTTTCTCCTTTGCCCTTTGGATAAAGATAGATTGTGTGTTGCCATATATTTTCTGGGTAGGATTGGCCATGTATAAAGATCCACTAATACTGTGAGTAGAAGACTTGGTTACATTTAGCCCACGGCTGAAACATTTCAGGGCAAACAGTGAGCAAGAACTTCAAAACAAGTCTCAGCAAGAGTTTGCCTATGAAGTCTGGCATGTCCTGTATATATAGACATGCACCTTACTGTCCATCACAAGAATACCTGTGCAAAAACCCCACAACAATAATAACACAAATAGACATTTGTGTGCAGCGTTCCGATACAATGTTTAGTGCTGGCTGGTGGTTATGGCACATAAGTTGGTATTTACCCAAATATGGTTTTGCTGAGATGGAAGTGAAGAACTTGACTGGCTGCATAGACCCCCAACCTCAACCCAACCCATCAGATGAATCGGAAGACAGACGTAAGCCAGGACTGATCCCCAACAACATTGTCCAACCTATTGGATAATAACGCCCCTGGATTTAATGGAAACCTCTTCAGGAGGCATTATTTTTGGTGGAGTCGAGCTGCAATAGAAGCTTCCCTGTGCCAGTTTGTTTTTTTCCATAAATGGTACACTGGTTCGGGAAACAAATTTATCACTTGAATTCATTGGAGGTGCCTAACATTCTGGTATTGCCCATAGTGGTTTCATTGTCCTTTAACTGACACTCGCATTGTGCTTCCAGCATTCTTCCCAAAACTAAACCAAAATAGTCTTCAGACTGGGACCTCCTGCCAGTGCTACAGGCTCCCCCGGGGGGAGGGGGCGTTTGCACAGTTTGGAAACCTTTATGTGCTTAAGTCAATTTAAATTCCACTTATTTGACAGCAGGAAGTTCATATCTATACCACAATGTCATTTGTCTCTGCACATTCAGACATGAAGGCTGCAGATTATCTACTTCCTGGACCATTTCATTGTTTTTTCTACAGAGAAGAAACTTTTTTTCCCCCCAGTTTCGGTGGTGTTAAAGAACTACATCTCCTTTGTTTTGGAAGGATATCTTGTAGCCCAGGGGGTTGCCGTTTCTCCTTTTCCCTTTGGATAAAGATAAGTTGTGGGCTGCCAAATCTTTTCTGGATAGGATTAACTTTACTTTTAGACATGTAGAATAAGCAAATAAGGGTCCACTAATACTGTGAGCAGAAGACGTGATTATGTTTATCCCATGGGGCTGAAACCTTTCAGGGCAAACAGGGAGCAAGAACTTCGGAACAAGTCTCCGCCAGAGACAAGAGTTTGCCTATGAAGTCTGCCATGTCCTATATTTATAGACGTGCACCTTACTATCCATCTCAAGAATATATGTGTATCCTACACATACCTGTGTGACAACCCCATAATGTGCAGATCCTCCTCCGGGGTAGGGCAGAGAGGACTGCTTTGCACAAAACACACAGCCCCAGGGATTGTATTCTGCAGGATTCCAGCACATTGTTTCTTTGTTACGTTCTCTCTGTGTGTTTTACTGCACAATCCATCTGGCAACACTTCAAACACTTCTTTAACATCACCGAAACTGGGAAAAAAGGTTTCTCTCTCTAGAAAAAAACAATGAAATGGTCCAGGAAGTAGATAATCTGCAGTCTTGATGTCTGAATGTGCAGAGATAAATGAAATTGGGGTGTAGATATGAACTTCCCACTTTATAAGAGGAATTGAAATTGGGGTGTAGATATGAACTTCCTGCTTTATAAGAGGAATTGATATTGGGGTGTAGATATGAACTTCCTGCTTTATAAGAGGAATTTAAATTGTTCTAATTACCTTAAGGCAAAGTGTTTTCAAATCGTCCAGACACCACCCCCCCAGGGGCGCCTGGTTTAGTTTAGATTTGGGAAGAATGCTGGAAGCACGACATGTCCGTTAAAAAACAATGAAACCACTATTTAATGGGCTGTACCAGAATGTTAGGCACCTCCAGTGAATTCAAGTGATTCAGTTTATGAAAAAAAAAAACACACTGACCCAGGGGAGCTTCTATTGCAGCTCCACTCCACCAAACACAATGCTTCCTGGAGATGTTTCCATTAAATCTAGGGACGTTGTTGGTGAGATCTCCTTCAATCCATACAAAAGAGGTTGGACATTGTTGTCGGGGATCAGTCCTGACTTGCATCTGTCTTCCGATTCATCTGATGGGTGTTTAGTTAGGTCGAGGTTGGGGGTCTATGCAGCAAGTCAAGTTCTTCCACTTCCATCTCCGCAAAACCATATTTGGCTAAATACCAACACTTGTGCCATAACCAAAAGCCAGCACTAAATATTATATCGAAATGGAACCCACCACTAGTAACTATGGAACATGCTGCATACAAATGTCTATTGTGTTTTGTTGTTCCTGGGTTGTGTGAAAAGGTGGTGCCATGGAATTATAATGTGTCCTTGACAGCACTTATTGGTACAAATTTCTTTGTAGGCATGGAGCAAAGATGAAGCTGTGCTGGAAGAACTATTCCATAAAGCTGCCCTTGAACACAAAGCTCTTAGGTAACAAAATTGTGTTTTCAAATACCAAAACTGTAGCTAGAGTGCAGGTGAAGAGGAAGGAAAAAGACTTTGAGGAGGGTTAAGTGAGTCAGATGATGTCCCATTTACCGGGAGGCTTAGATTGATTAACATTACTGTTTTTTCACGGAGGGAGAGGTTATCACACTGTATTATATAAAAGCTTTCCTTTTAGAAGTACGTTCCCTTGCTTCTGTGAGTCTTACTGACTGCGTATTTAGTTTTGGTCATTGTTTCCAAAGCTGGCTGGCTTTTCTTATTACTCCCCATAACCCTCCTATTGGGGCTTGAATTATTGGACATTAGTAATGCAGCACTCCATACTAGGGACATATATTCTTAAAGCCCGTGCATAGACGTTCCATAAGTCAATGGCACATTGGGCACTTTTGGTCACTTTGTCCACTGTGTTGTTAGTAGTCCAAGAAGCCCACAGAAATTATTACACACATAGTCTTGGGGAGTGGTTATACCTGGAATGGGTTGCAAGTCCATATTTTTCAGCTTTAAAACTCAACCTTCTCTATAGCCGATCATAAAATTATCCACAACTATTGATAGAGTGCGACAGTTGAGCACCAGAGCTGCCATGTATCTACATCTTAAGATACAGATGGGGCTGGCACAAAGCCAGAAGGTTTCTTATGCTTTTTGGGTGCCAGACAGGTCTCCAGTTCTGTCATGGGAGGGCTGGGGTCTCTTTTGTTGATTTATTTTGTTTCAACTATTTTCAGTGGCATGCCGTCAGCCGAGGCCGAGATCTTGTACTTAAAAGAAGCGGAGCATATGGATGGGTATGGCCAGGAAAGCTTCCATGTGAAGGTAAGGTTTAGATACAGGAATTGTTTAGATAATGGCTACAAAAAGCTGCATCATTCTGCATAATCTAGGGAAACCTTCAAGTGTCGAGCATGTGTTTTCCTTATTGAGTGCCCTTAAAGCTGTCTGGTCCTTTTTTTTGAGGAGAGTAAATTAGAAGTGTCATGTGTCCTGGTTATATTTTCTACATGTTTATTATGCCTAAAAGTCACCAAACAACAAGTGGTAGGCCAAATTGAGCTGATCCTAGTTTTTGGTCCCATCACAGTAGGGGTATATGGGATTTTTTAAATTTGCCGGATAATTATCTGGCCAGATATCAGTTGGCCATTGTTTTTTGATCCAATAGACACAAGACAATAAGCCGGTGGACTGTCTGTCTTTGTTATTCCACGGTGTTGTTGCATTTATCATTCTGAAGGAGAAGGAAAGTTACTGAGGCAGTTTATTGCCATTGTATTAACCATTATGGTGCAAGCTAGAACACTATATTTATTCTGTACAGTGCTTTACCATACCTGAGAAAACATCTCTAGAAGCTCTCTTTGTTAGTTTAGGATAGCAGCTGCCATATTAGCTTGGTGTAACCACTTCCTGCCTGAGTCACTCCCTGCTCACTGATAGCTCTGGGCTCAGATTACAGTAGGGAGTGGAGGAGGGAGAAGGGAAAAGGGAGAGGGAGAGAGGAACAAACTGAGCATGCTCAAGCCCTAGCCCTGGAGGTTTAAGCTGAAAACAGGAAGTCTGATACAGAAGCCCATGTGACACAATAGAAGGAAAGAAATACTGTGTTTCTTGTGACAGAGGACTCAGAGCAGCATTACTTTGAGGGTTTACTGGTGTATTTATATAGACCTTTCTGATAAAAGCTTACTTAATTTTAGCCTTTTCGTCTCCTTTAAAAGTTGGGGTAAGGTTAAAAGAATATCAGCTGAGAAGTCAAAGTGAGTTTATAAATTCATACGTCAACCCAGATCTGTTGACCATAAGCACCGGACTGCCGTTCATCCACCAATTTACAGCAGTCTTATGCACTTCACTTGGCATCGGACGTATGAGCAACCCCTTTCTTGCCTACTGAATGGGAAGTTGCTGAAAAATGGTTTCCTTCAAGCTGGTATCCTTTACTTGGAAATGCTGATTTTAATGTTCCCAAGCTTTAGTGGGCCAGTTTCTCATCTCCTACCTGATAATGTTCCCAGGCTCCCTAAGAGGTAGGCTTGGATCCAACAACCCCAAGTGCCATTGTCCTTAAACCTAGAACCTATACTAAACCTGGACCCCATCCTGAAGGTGCCAGGGGCTGTGATTTATCAGCCTTTGTATGGCCAACTGGGACTATTAAGACAGAACAACGAGTTTTCAATATTATGCCTAATAGATGAAACGGTCTGTACTTTTAATTAAGTGCTCCTTAGGCACAAAACCCATAAGGCTTTTATTAATTGTGTATGGATAAAATAAACTAAGAAAGCTGCTTTTGACATCAATTCTTGGTAGCCCAGACTTGTTTATTTGTCCCGGTTTTGCTCCCCAAGCTGAAGGTCTGGGGCTTGAGCACCCGTAGCCACCTTGAAAAAGGGTAAGCGCTCAACCCGTAAAACACTAAATAACTGGGTTTCCTTATTTTGTGGATGGTCTGTTCCTTTACCAGCAAAAAAGTCAGAACTAAACAGAATGAGAGTATTTGCAAATATAATATACCTTATATTATACACTATAATACCTTTATAATGCACTTTTACTCATTTTGCATCTTTCTCGCAAAGGACAATCACGGCAACGACATCAACCTTTGTATCTCCTTCATGGGGATATTTGTAAAGAATAACTGCCGACAAGCAACAGCCATTCACAGGTAAAGCCAAAGAAGTGTGTGTTGCATTATGGGTAAAAAGCTATGGTGAGCCGCATGCATTTTGGACACTGCCGAGCCCTGATTGGGAGCACAGTAATTAGGCATTATGTGGGTAACGTAATACAAATGATATCTTTGCCAACCAGTAAATATCACCGGCTGGTTGGTTGGCATGGGTTACTAGACCTGGTTCAGTCACTTTTATCACATCAACCCATAAATATTTCAGAAACGATATAATAAAATAATGAGCGTGTATTTTATGTAATAAACATGGAGTACAATGGGGAGGCTTTGGATTCCGTTCCCATGAGCTGATAATGAGAAGCTCTTCAGAGGCACCTCTATTGCCCAGCCTCCCACGTGCCGTGGCCAGTGAGTGGAGATAAGCCTGGCGCAGCTGTGGAATGTCAGAATGTGTATTTCGGCAGGCCTGACTGAAGCTTTTGTCTGCAGGTGGAATGACATTGGGAATATCACCCACAACAAGTCTGCAATTGTCCTGGAGCTGAACAGAAAGGAAGAAGTGGTCGTCTTCAGCACAGTAGGTCCATCACTTTATGGGGTAGATTCATCAAAGAGTGAAGTGAAGAGTGAAGTTCCGCCACTAGAGGGAAATTCCGCAGCTCTCCATTCATTTCTATGGGATTTAGAAAGGTGTATTCATCAAAGGGTGAAATTTCACTTCACCCATTGATAAATAGGTCTTTCAAAATCCCATAGAAATGAACTGAGAGCTGTGGAATTTCCCTCTAGTGGCGGAACTTCACTCTTTGATGAATCTCCCCCTAGAGGTCTTTGAATCAGCCCAAACACTCCTAGGGGGGGAATTCACAAAAGTGTCGGGAAGGAAAAAATGTCTTTAAAATGTCGTAGCAACGGACGACAAATTCACAGAGCATTTCCCCTCCAATTTTCCGACTTATACGACACTTTTGAAACAGTGTCGTGAAAAGTGGCCGTGGTTTTTTCGGCACCACTTTCCCCGACTTTTTTACAAATTTTACAAATTTGTCGACCGCGACTTCTGGGTTACTTATTTTACCGACACTTTTGTGAATTCCCCCCCTTGAGTTATAGGTTACACTACATGGTTTGTAGTTAGGGTTGCCACATGGCCCGTGTTCACCAGCCTAGCCGGTAAAATACCAGTCCAGTATTACAAATTTACCATCATTGTATTAGCCAATAAATTTGTAATCCCTATTATTCCGCCCCTGGCCTGCCTCTGATCCA
>CM044440.1:8586971-8599361 GCA_024363595.1 Xenopus borealis | reverse complement strand
CTTCCTGCCGGCTAGAATCTAAATCGCTGGAGGGATGGCCCCCCCGAGCGATTCATTTTCCGAAGTCTTCAGAAGTATCCTTGTGAGGCGACTTCAGGAAACAAAGCACTCAAAATGAAGAATCAAAATCACCGGTGGGAAGGGTGATTTTCTCCGCATACAAGAATCTCAATAAACTTTTTGTTATTGTGATTAAGGGGCAGATTTACTAAGGTTCGAATTGTTTATAATAATAAGTCTATATCCAGGTGTCCCATATTCCAGTGTGTAGCTCCATCTGGTTATCCAACTAGTATTGTAGTTCTTTTCTGTGCATTTTCTTGACTTTTACAAATCAAAAGTGTTTGTGTAGTGTTTGTGTATTTCAGACAATTTTTGGCCCAATGTGGCCCAAGGAAGCCAAAAGGTTGGACACCTCTGCTCTACATCATAATAAAAGATCATTTAAAAGGAAACAACCCCTTTAACAATTTTTTTTCAAAAATAGTTTTTTTTTCTTTTCTTACAGATCTTTTTGTTCCATCTATGATTTTCTCCCCAGTGCAACCAACACATACTGTACATGCTGTGAGTCACTGACAGCTTTCACCTACTCTAATTGGCTGATTCCAGATAGCAATTTGCAATGCACAGTTGAGGCACATAGAACTGCTCCATTGTCAGTGGGAAGGGCAGTGTTGCACCTATGGGTGCTGCGCTCTCCATATTTAGCTACATTTTTTATTTGGTCCGGGGTGCAGAGTCTGAAATGCAAAGAGAAATTGCTTCTTAAATGGGCACTAGCCCTTTAATGCTCCAACACTTGTACCCAGTGCAATTGGGATTCTACAGTGTGGTTGTGCTGTTTCAGTAGGAAGAAAATTTAGGGTTGAGGAAATCATTTATATCTCAGTACACGTATAGGACCTGTTATCTAAAATGGTTTTCCGGATTATGAATCTTTCCATAATTTGGATCGCCATACCTTGTCTACTTGAAAAACATGGATATATTAAATAAACCCAATAGGCTGGTTCTGCTTCCAATCTATCTATCTATCTATTTATATATCTATCGATCTATCTATCGATCTATCTATCGATCTATCTATCTATTATCTATCTATCTATTTATCTATTATCTATCTATCTATCTATCTATTATCTATCTATCATCTATCTATCTATCTATCTATCTATCATCTATCTATCATCTATCTATCTATCATCTATCTATCGATTATCTATCTATCTATCTATCTATCTATCTATCATCTATCTATCTATCTATCTATCTATTATCTATCTACCTATCTATGTTCTAACCTCCTCCTGTGGTCGCTTGGGGAAAAATCCTAAATCTAATAAATAAATGAATTACATATAAATATTCTACCAAGTGAAAGTAGTATGATATTAACCAATAACATGTCTCCATTCTAAAACAGATGTGCATGCGATGTTCTAGCTGTGGTGGAAACACATTGGTTTCCTGGGCTGGGGGATAAAGAAACAGAGTCAATATGGCGCCTGCTAATGGACTGGTGAGACTCAAGACTGTGGTGGGAGAGACTTTCCCATCCTGGAAGTCAGTGTTGTTTCAGCCTAAGCTTTTGGAATGCCGTTTGTGATTGCTGCGTGAAATAACTGATCTCTTGTGAGACTGTGTGACAGCATCGAGTTCTGTGTCACACGCTCAAAACCTTGAGTTTTCTAGTTGATAAATCAGAAGTAATGTTAACTGACAATACTGTAAGCAAATGATTCTCTGCCAATAAGCTTCAATGCCACCGGTGCTTTTGAAGGTGTAAAAATCACACAAGCCCCCATCTCTCTGGCCTTTTATACAAAATTTTAAGACATCAAGACTCATTTATAACAGTACAAAGAGCAAATCTCAATGTTTTTACACACAAGGGGTCATTTTCTATGCAGAACAATTTGCACAGTGTGTCAAATGGGCATTAGGATGCAGTGCCATAATGGGTGCAATACCACAACTACCTTTAATAAATGACCCCTTTAATGTTTTGTTGTTCTCATACCCAATGCTGCATTATTATCACTAGCAAGGTTACAGATCAAACTGCTTAAATTCCCATTAATATCTTCACTATTATAAGATGCCTGAACTGGGCTCATAATTAGTGATGGGCGAATTTATTCGCCAGAGGCGAATTCACGGCGAATTCCCGCGATTCACCGCTGGTGAATAAATTCACGAAACGCCAGCGAAAATTTGCCGAAAAAAACAAGTCGCACCTCGTTTTTGATGCGGCACGACGTAAACGACGCAACGTACGAAAACGACGCGCCGCGCGCCGAAGATGATGCGACGCGCATCAAAAATGCGACTCTTTTCGTTTTGCAAATTTATTCGCCAATTTGCGAATTTTGCTGGAAATTTGCTAATTTTTCGGCAAAGCGAAAAGGGGGAGATTCGCCCATCACTACTCATAATGGCCACAAGGAATCCAAGGATTAACGAAAGGAGAAAATATTGCAAACTCCTGGATTATTTACACCAGAAAATGATAAGAGGCACCTTCTTGAGTTGACCTGATATGGATGGTTTATTTCTCAACCTCAAGGTTGGTGTTACAGTAACTCACTTTGTTGCTGAAATCAGTCTACTACTGAGGAAGGCTCACATTGGTTATCTGAAGACCTGTGAGTCAAACTGACAGATACCATACAACTGAGGATACACAAGAATGCGAAGATCTATTGCATTATTGGTAAAATTAATTAATCACCCATCAACCAGGCGCATTTGACATTTTTTGTTTTGAAGAGATGAATTACAATCCAACAGCATCATAGGATCGAGTGTTGAGCTTTGAGATGATATGTTTATACTTAGCTGTTTGACCAAATATTTAAATATCAACTAGTGATGGGCGAATTTATTCGCCTAGGTCGTATTCGCGGCGAATTACCGCGATTCGCCGCTGGCGAATAAATTCGCGAATCACCAGCGAAATTTCGCCGAAAACGAGTCGCGCGTCAGTCGCGCGTCGTTTTTGACGCGACGCGACGAAAACGACGCGACGCGCGCCAAAAACTATGCGACGCGTCAAAGTTGACGCGACGCGCGACAAAGTTGACGCGACGCGCGACAAAATCGTCCCGCGACTCGTTTCGCGAATTTTTCGCCGATTCGCGAATTTCTCTAGAAATTCGCAAATTTTTCGGCAAAGCGAATCGCGGGAGATTCGCCCATCACTAATATCAACACATCTGTAAAAAAGTGCTTCTCCAGGAAGCTCAGAAGAAGACAAAAGTAGAACAGAAAGAACGTCAGCAAGAGTGTGCCCCGGGAAAGGAACACACTGTGTGGAGGACAGTTTGCGGCTTGAAATAGGATTCACTCCAAGCACAGCAGACCAGGTGAAAAAGACTGCCCACCTGGGACAGATATCTATATGCCTACTTTTTGGTTTTATCGAATTGGACAGCACATTATAGCCATTTGGACAGCACCTGTGATAGGACCTTTGCATAAATCTGCAGATAAGACTATAATCATATTGACCGTTTGTAAGTACCCACCTGCACTCACCCCCTTCTAACGGTGACCACTAAGGAGTAGGGTTAATTGCAAGTTAGTGGTTGTTGGAGTGGGTCTCAGGACAGAGTTTTAGTTCTGCACAAAGAGGTGCCCAACTACTAAAAAAAAATCACATTATATTTAAAAAATAATTTCCCCCATATTTATCAAATGCATGTTTCGGAAAATTGCTTGTGCAGGAAAAAAATAATCTCAAAATAATCAGAATTGCACAAAATTATTTGGCTTTGTTGCTTAAAAATGGGACTTTTTTGTATTTGTCACCAAAATATTAGCTCAGAAAAATGTTATTCAGATTCTGTGTAGTGATGAATGAATTTATCCCATTTCGCTTTGCCAAAAAATTAGCGAAACTCACCCGAAAATTTGCAAAATGGTGAAAAATTTGCTAAAAACATTGAAGCCAATGGGCATAAAAATAATTTTCACGTACAACAATTTTTTCATTTCCCCAAAAAATTTGCGAAACCCAGAACAATAGCAGAAACATATTGAAGTCAATTGGCTTCAAAATGATTGTAACGTGCAACAATTTCTACACGCGCAACTTTTTGTCCAAATGCATTACAGTCACAATCAGTCATAATCGTTTTTATACACAAAAGTTTTTATGTGAGCAAATTTTTTTTATTGCAATGAATTTTCCCTGGCAAATTTGTGCCTCAGTTTTTCACAGCGAATCCATGCCTGGTGAATAAAATCGCCCAATTCTGTGTATCTAAAAACAGAGTTTTAAACATGGTAAATTCTTGAAACATACATTTATTTATACACTGGTCCTTCTATGAATTATTAATTCATTTTGATATGACTAGAATAATCTTTTTTAGCATCTCTGTTACCTAAGAAAGGTGGACTCATAGCATAATCTTTATATGATACAGATGCATGGGAATATGGCTCATTTTGCTCTGGTAGGAAACATTCCCTTTCTAAGCTCTAATTCTTTTCATTTTCTTGATTAGAGTCATCTGCACCATCAGAAAGTACATCTGTTCCTTGTCACAACATGAGCTCCAATCTGTAAATCTCTTAAGACTAGAGCGGCCCTTAGAAATGAGCCCACGGATTGATGGCGCAGTAAGTTAAATCCACGATAAAGTAGATCTTTAAAACAGTGATGCCTCGGATAATTTTCTTGTAACTTTCCATTAACGTTCTGATTTATATATATTATCACTTTTTATTTCATGGGGGGAAAAAGAAGGGTAATTTCATTTATAAATGCACCCACAAGTGAGGGTGATCTAAAGAGAATGCATATTGTAGCAATGTAGTTAGGTATTTCCATTCATCCTGTCTCTTCTGATAAATGGTGCACAATCATATCAACTGATGGAGCTGCTGCCACCCTGAAACTGGTGGTAGATCCAGGGGTTCCAATAGGCAAACCAGCAGGGGCGCTCCACCAATGAGGAGAGTTGAGCCACTTGCCTAAGGCAGCAGCGCCCCTTGGTTACCAGGGGCGGCAAAAATGCCAATCCTGGTAACTAAGAGACGAATTTCCATTTTTTAACCCAGAGCACGATCCCGCTCTCTACACTAGCGTCGTGGACCACCCCCCGGAAAAAAGGGCCCGGATCACTGCCTGCATACCAGGCTTGTGCCCAGTAAATTTAATGCAAAGTCTTTTTGAACACTTAATCTAGAAGTGAAGCCACATTTATTTTCTTGGGCCAAAAATCTGAAATATGGATGAGAAAATATAGTGATAAGCAAGACCACATCTGCAGTTTTAAGGTGGCAGAACAAGTAAATTGCTCTCCAAAGATTACAAAACAAAAGCCCTCTGCCCACTGCCAACACTTTCCAAATCTGTCACATGGGCTGTGAGAAAGGGGAAGGCTCAGCAGCTCAGCAGCAGTGAACCTAAAAGTGTTTTCCGGGAGTAGACACTTTATATATGATTGTTTTAGCATTTCACATTCAAAGTATGTGTCTACTACGGCAGACTTCTGCACTGAAATCCATTTTTCACAAGAGCAAACTGATTCTTTTATATTTGATTTTGAAATCTGGCATAAAGCTTGACATATTGTCAGTTTCCCAGGTGCCCCCAGTCATGGGACTTGTACTCTGGTAACCTTCATTCACTCTTGACTGCTGAACTGTAAGTTGGAGTCATATCGCCCCCTCGCTTTCATCCCCGCCCCCAGCAATCCATCAGTAGAACAGTGGGAAGTTAACCAGATAACAGCTGCTTAGTAGATACAATGAAAGTTTGATTTTAAGTACCCTTTTAAGTATCCCATTTCTAATGCATTTCAAATATCATGACAGTATCCCTTTAAATCCAAGTTATCATGTTGGGAAGACAGAAGGCTTCATATTGCAGCAGCTCATTCACAGTAATCCACACTCCAAGTATATATCTACTCAATGCTTAAATTACACACACAATGATACGATCAACCTAAAGCTTTTACTCCTCCCATTTTACAAACCAGTACATTTTCTGGTTACAGTTGTATTTGGAGACACTTTTGACAAACCAAGGTGGACTAGTTTTCAGAATGTCACTTCCACCAGGTGCCGTCACTACTAAGGATGCACAGAGAGAGAGACTAACGGTGTTAGGTAACAACAAGTTATAGCAGTTTGATCCAGTTCTTTTATCCATAACAACTCAACATTTACTGATCGCCTGTTTGAAAAAAAAAAAAATCTGCTTAGTTCTACCAAAATATTGCTCTACTTAACCTTCAAGATGTTTTTCCTGATGCATTTAGAATAAATAGGAATTCTCCATAAATAAGTAATGACTGTGCCCACATAACCAAAGCTCTAACTAGCACACCTAGGGGTGCCAGCTCCATACTGTGGGAACCAATTTCTAGTGTATTTTGCAAAGGACACATCTCTTACCAGAGTGTTCTATTCATTTTCTAGAACTCAAGCTCTCAACCATTATCATTAGTAGAGTCATCATAATATTCTTTCTTTCTACTTAGGGATTGAAGACCTGAATAAGAAGCGCAAATAAAGGAAACTAATGGGCCATTGTTCTGGTTGAATTATAATGACACTGTTCCTAACAGTTATCCATTTTAAGAAAAGAGAATGTCTTGTAAAAATTCCACATAGGTTAATAACACCTTCATAGTCTAAAGCCATCTCCTTTTCTAACGAGAATAGACCTCCTACCGACTTCTAATAGATAACTGAAGTAATTACATTAATTGCAATATAATTGAGTCCTAAGTACTACGTAAAACATGTATGTAATTATAGAAAAAACAAAAGTCATCCAGACATATCATAGATTAAAAAAAGATTTGGAATTCCCCAGCATTTAATTTCTGGTAATTGCTATCCAGTTAAGACTCTAAGATTGTTTCCTTTATGCATACATAATGGCCACATGAAATTTGATCCTATTAAGCCTCTAACTTTGAACATCAGAAATGGTAGAGAAGAAGCACGTTTCTAAGATTCAGTTATACGCGGATAACACAATGTCACGGATCATTATTGCTAGTCAATACAATTATTTTATTCCTCTTAAAGTGATTTAACCACTAGTCAGCCAGCTAATTCATTAACTGGAAAAGCATATGTTTTGGTTGATTGTGCAATTTATCACTAATTCAACAGCTCCCAAAAGATGGCGATTCCTTTCCTAGGGAGGTGGCCAAAACCTTAGAACCAAATCTGAAAGACAATTAGGATGCTATTTAGTGTAAGGGATTGTAAGGGATTCTGTGGAGGATGAGTCCTTCAGACAAGGACTGATGCTTACAGGAGTTAAGACAGGGTAAATGGATAAAGGAACAGGATCAAAAACAAGTTGATGTGGGCAAAGAATTAAGTTCAGGCAGGATAAAGACAGAGAAGGCAAAGAAGACTGGAACAAAAAATCTGGAAAATAAGGAATAGGCTTCACAGTAAAGGACATTCAAACAAAGAGGAAGAATCTTGAACAGGACTGGAACAGGACTAGTTTGGAGAAAGAAAAGGAGCAAGATCAGAACAAGAGCAGTACTTAAGATGGTCATAGATGTCCAACTATACCTTCAATATCAGATGAACAATCATGCCATGCAATCTCGCAAAACCTGCCACTAACCATTCAGATAAAATAAAGTAGAAAAAGAACAGATCCGATTATCTAACAGTCCCTGACAGCAAGAAAGACAGTAGGAGCAGTAGGGCTTTTCAGACTTGGGTAGCAGATTGGCTCCAACTGGCTGTGGCCACCATTAGAAGGATAAATGAGAATAATATTATAAAATATTATCCTATTTATATACATAAAAACAGTTTTTCATCATTTGCATCAGTCCCTGATCCAGTGGAGCTTACAGTCCAAGTCCCTATCAAATTCACACACAGAGAATGGTCAGTTTTATGAGGATCTTACTAACCTGCTTGGAGTACGGAAGGAAATCAGATTAACCAAAGGGAACTTGCACAAAAGGGGAGAACATGCGAATGCCATTGCGCAGCAGGATTGAAACTGAGGAACGTATCAACACATGACATTCGTCACTGAGCTGCTGTGTCACAATGGTTATTAATATTTACAATAACCCATGAACTACTAATGTTTTCGGGTGCTGGAATAATTTGTGGAATCCCACAAATTAAGATGATCAATTGGATCTTGCAACCGTTCACTTGTACACACAGTTCCAGTGAGCACAGCAATTGCTTGGTTTAAAGATTCAAATTATTTTCAGAGGGAACTGCCAATTAGAAAGTCCCCAAGGAGGAATTATGTGCTCACGATAATATATTATTAAGCACTCTACATAGGGGCAAGCTTTACTTTGTACTTAGTGCTCATGTCGGCATGAAATAAATCATAACATCCTGTTCTGCGTGAATTCTCAGAGCTGAAGGAAGTCAATGAAATTAACAAAGCACCATCCACTCCAGCTACTCCGTAATGTGGAAAACTTCTGAAATGGGAATTATTTTCCAGGCGTTTGTGCTTACATCACAGGTGAAACACTAAAGGATTGTTTTGGTTGGGGTCCCATATTCTTTGGAGTCAAATCAAAGTGCTTATCATTGATTTTTTAAGACATCAAAGAATATTATTCATGAAATAGGTATGCAGACCAGAGGGGGGGTTTATACATTCCATGCAACTGCATACACAAGAGTTAAGACAAAATACAGCCCTGGGAATACTGGAACTATGGGGCTCAATAGTTTCATTGCCAATACAATGTCTTTCTAAGTGAGACAAAAAGACCTCTCTGTTGGGGTTCCAAAGAAGAGCAACTGCCATGGGCCCTATACAAAGTAAGTCCCCATTGGAAATTTATGGTAGGTAGGAAGAGGGTGAAGTAGATTTCTTTGGAAGAGGGGACATTAAGGAAAGGTACGAGGATGGCACTACTATCAGTGCTGCATAAGTCCCAGCTGAGTGGGCCATAGGTCAGCCAACCACAGAAAACATAGGAAATTGTGTTCCTCACTATTATGGGCAAAGACTGACCCCCATATGTAATCAAAGGTATAACATTCACCTAGAAGCAGTAACCCATAGCAACCAATCAGATGTTTGCTTTTAAACAGATGACTGGTACCTGCTACCTACTGACTGGTTTTGGATTATAGATTTCTGCTCCTGAGCAAACTTAGTGCTTTTTATTTCATAACTATACAAGTGACTTAAAAGCCCTGGTGCAAAATGTTATACTACCTTTGACACCCCCCAACCTCAGTAGAAAGGAGGGCAGGGGGGCATTGCATTCCCCATTTGCCTGTGCCCTCCTTTCCACTACTTGCAGATAGGAAAGTGCATTGGAAGGGGGGGGATTCTAACAATAATATTGGAAGCACACCCTGCAGTCTGGGACCCCCGTCCCTTGGGGCCATCCCTGGGTCAGCTCCCTCTAGATTTATGCTTGTGTTAGTGTCACAAGGGACAATGCAATCCATTTCTTTTGCCTTTGGTTCTAAATTTTCCAGAGACTCTCACACTGATTCTTGGGCAGTAGCAACCACACATCATGTGCTTTATGATCACCTGTATGTCACAGTTACTCAGTCTTCCTCTTATTATACCCCTGGAATTCCTGTTTCCTTCCCTTTCCCTGTTTTCTCTCTTCTATGATCAGCGTCCAATGTCAAATGCCCATGTTCATCTTTGCCCTTTTTTCGGTGTACAATCCATGCATCTCCCATAGTGATCCCTTTTCCTCTGTGCTTTGCTACAAAAATGAGTGAAAGGATAAGGCACAGTTTGGGTCAACATGCTTTATAGAATAGGTTCAAACACAGAGAAATAATGAGAATGAGAACAAAGGACATGGGGTAAAGTTCTGATGATTACCCTGGGACAAGGTTACATGGGTTACATTCACAGTGCAGCGTGCAAAGGTTTCCATGTTTTTATTTTATCCATAATGCAACATTCCCATTACCAGATAAAAACTGTCAAAACGGGTGCAAGTTGCATGTTTTAGATGGTGATTCTGTCACTTCTGGAGCATGCGTTAAAAATGCCCTTGAGATACCACCTGATTCAGGGTACTGCAGCATCATACTCTGCTTTAATTTCTACAGACACATGAGATATATTTATTAAAGGGGGAATGGGAAACTTTGGAGCATTTTCAAAGAAAATGAAAACTCCCTACAACATCTGCAACATCTTAAATGGAGAAAGCGACAAGTGTTGACAAAATAACTGCACACTGGTGAAAATTCACATCACTTCTACAAATGAAATTTCTCCAGTGAATATTCAGGAATTAAATTTCTCCACATTCAGGCTGGCCACTGCCGTTATAAAGATGGAGGCAGACACTTTTTGTATCTCATTATCTATGTCACCATCTCAATGTTAATGTTCCACATTTCAATATGGTGAAAGTTCTCAAAAATTTTGCATGGGGAAAATACACTGAGGAATTTAACAGAGAATATGGGCCAGGAGAAAATTCACCTTATTTCTCTTGCAATAGTGTACAGGTATGGGACCTGTTATCCAGAATGCTTGGGACCTGGGGTTTTCCAGATAACAGATCTTTCTGTAATTTGGATCGTCATACCTCTACTAGAAAATCATGTAAATATTAAATAAAGCCAATAGGCTGGTTTTGCTTCCAATAAGGATTAATTATATCTTAGTTTGGATCAAGGGCAAGCTACTCTTTAATTATTTCAGACAAAAGGAAAAGTTTGGATAATTTTGATAAAGTAGAGTCTATGCGAGATAGTCTTTCCATAACTCTGAGCTTTCTGGGTAACAGGATTCCAGATAACAGATCCCACCTGTACTAATTATTTTCATTAATGTGGGATATGTTGTGAGAATACACCTGGTCAATTGAGGTGAATTTTGATGTAGTTGAATGAGGAGAATATTCACACTGACTTGAATAAGAGACTGGAATATGAATAGGAAAGGCCTAAATAGAAAGATGAGTAATAAAAAGTAGCAAAGCAATAAATGTGTGTAGCCTTCTGGCTACAAAACTAGTTGAAAACTTGACAGAACCAGAAGACAAAGGTAAATAATGAAAAAAAAATGATTAAATAAATAATGAAAACCAACTGAAAAGTTGCTTAGCATTGCCCATTCTATATCATTCTAAAAATTAACGTAAAGGTGAACCACCTCTTTAATAAGGATCATTTTACTATTTCCGTTGTTCTACCGAACCTCCCAGTAAATCAAATCACAAGCATCTATCTCCAATAGTCAACTACATTACGTTTCTTTAACTCTGCTCCATGAAACACTTTAATATAGAGGAAATGATTGTAAATGTTTAGTTCCTAACAGCCTTCTGTTGGAATCCGGGACCCATTTCTCTATCTGGCCATTCATTTATTGGCATCGGAGAAGAGAGCCACATGGGATTCAAACAAGAAACAAAACGGCGTATTTTCTTCAATAATCACAGTGCCAGATTGTAACAGAACCTACATTGTATGCCTACTCCTATTAATAAGGAAGGCTTGTGTCTGTTCCACACACACTTCAAGAGGGTGAACAAAATGTGTCATCTGTTATATGGTAAAACCCGTGGTATCTGTCAAAACTCAGAATAATACATGTACACGAGAAAAAACACAAACTTTCATCTGCTATAATTATGATTTAATCAGCCTTTCAACAGAGTCTAGAGCAGCCTCGGCAGCTATCAGAACGTGTAATGGAACAACAGCCCTTCACTTGGGTGTGATGCCAACTGCTTGCCTAATATGTTGTCCCATGTAACGTTTGAAGGCTGGTACATGAGTAAGCTTAATATTAAATTATTGTCTCTATATGTCCTAGAAATAATGAACAAAAAAATAAATTTAAAATTAGATTTAGTTTTTTTTACTATTCTTCCTTATTTTTATAGTCAACATGTTCCATAACATTTTTGAAATATTATACATTATTCACATCAGTCCCTACCCCAGTGGAGTTTACAATATAAGGTCCGTACACACTAGGGTCTATTTTTTCAGGAGCCAATTAACCTGCCTGTAAGTTGTTGGGGTGAGAGGAACCTGAAGAACATACACTTCATTGATATATTGTACTGAAGCTAACTGAACAGAACCATGGACAGTAGATGGCAGGGTTTATACCAAACCCATCACCCATTTGTTTCTCAACCTCCCCACCTTACCCTGAAAGGAAAAATGATATTCAGTTTGGGACTGAAACAATCATAGTGTTTCTTTAACACATAAGAACAGTATCAAATGTAAATATCATACTAATATAATTTATGGTTAAATTAAGACCCAAACATACACCATTAAGGAATGCTCATCAAGAGTAACTTCAACTGTAACTGCCAGACTACTTGACATGCTAGCCACCAAGCCACACCAAAGACTCAGACAGGCAAGAGAAGCCAGGCAACCAATCATCACCCCTTC
>CM044440.1:8571888-8586690 GCA_024363595.1 Xenopus borealis | reverse complement strand
GGACCCACTCCTGAGTTATGCTAATCTCAAGACCACTAAGTGCCCACAAGGCTTGAAATACATAAGGCCACCCCTTGAAATGTTCCTTTTTGCTTAATAAATTACTTTTTATTGGCATCATACTTTGGAGTGAAGTCCAGTTTCTGTGCCAGCCAACAATTCGACTACTTGGCTACTTAGTCATAATAACCTCAGTGAACAACCTCTGTGAACCAATCACCATGCCTCCAACAGTCAGCAGTTCCTTTTGACTGTTGAATACTCTTGGCGAATAAATTTGCGAAACACCAGCGAAAATTCGCCTGGCGAATATTCACGACGCGATGCAGCGAAAACGACGAGACGAAAACGGCTCGACGCCCGTCGAAAATTACGCGACGCATCGAAGTTGACGCAATGCACGTCAAAATGTGCTGAGACTCGTTTCAAATTTTTTTTCGACAATTCTAATTTTTTGACGAAGCGAAACTCGGTAGATTCGCCAATCACTAAAGGCAACTTCCTCCTAGACCCAGAATCTATCCCTACTTCATGCTGCCACCAAAATGTCTGCCCTATGCCTCACTGCCTGTCCAGAATCCCTAATCTAAAAGGGTGCCATAACATAATAGCAGGGGCAAAGTTTGCTCCATTTCTAGTAACCCATAGCAATAGTCATCAGGTAGAATTTACTGATCTTCAGTTTAAAATTAGTAACTGATTGGTTGGTAAAGTTCTCCATGTTTTGTTGGAGGCTTGTTGAACAAACCAGTAGAGATTGTATGGCAATGTAATAAGCTGCTTGCTAAGTGTTGCTATAAATGACTTTGACCTCATTATTATGTTATTACTCCCTCAGGGCTAAAACACTTGTGAGCTATTTACTTTAACAAAGTTCTGTCTCTTTATTTGAATATTGTAAAATTCCTTTATTTGGATTTGTTTTAATATTACATCTCAAGATGAATGTGATTTGGAAGGGAATCCCCACTGGGAATTTTCTCTCCTCAAAGACAAATGCTTTGCCTACTGGGATACTCTCTCAGGCATCATAATGTAATTTGCCATTCAAGTGTATACTCCTCGTTCCATCATGGGGATAATACATCTTTTTGCAGATTGGATGAATCAATCTTCACATCTGTTATTTTCCAAGTTTCAGGAAAACCCCACACATGCCGTATTAGGAATCCTATGTGTAATGCCATTTATGCTTGAATGAAGAGACAATATCTTGATTCCAATGGCATTTTTTTTTTTGTTTACCTTTGCTTGAAGTTTTACAGGGAAGCAAATATTCCTGAAGCTCTGCGGTTGTATTCATGCAATGATGGCAGTGGCAGGACTTTACATAGGAAATGTTATGCATAATAATTTTAGTATTTCAAATTGGATTGGATTTCATTGTCTGCAGCATGCAATAAAACAAGTGCAAGCTCTTAAGAATTGTGGCCTGTGTGGAGTATAGGGGAGGAGTTTTTTTTCCCTGAGACTGAGTCAATATCAGAGGGTTCTGGTGTGTGGCCATGTAGGCCCTTGGCAGTTTTTTGCCATTCTTTTTCAGACAGAGCCCACACCCAGGGGCCCCAGGTGACCAATGGGCTAATACGTGTGGCCTCCTGGAGGAGAAGTTTACTGATTCAGTATATTGTCTCCATATAGATTACTGATGGTGAACCTTGACAGAAACAGACAGAAAAGAGACATGGGACTGATGCATATTCCAATTCAATGAGGATCAAGTGACTTTTTTCTGAAGCAAAAATGACTGGGTTGGAACTACATTTAGACTATTGGAAGCAGCTCAAGAATCTTAGGTTGCATTGAAGCCTCAGCCAAGGCTAACCTTTAGAATGACCGGCTGGCCTATTGGTTTGTAGGTTACAGAGATAACTGGTTCTATGGAAGTCTCACTTGTTAAAGATTGTAAACATTTTTTCCACCCTATTAATTAAAATTAAAATTGCTACCTGATTCATATCTGTGCTCAATCTCTTGGATCTCTCTCAAGGAGAAGGGAGGAGACAGGTAAAAAAAACTTTACATTGCTTTGAAGCCTAATGGGGCCACACATGTAAAATTCAGTGAGGTTGTCAAGCAAACAGATCTTTACCAGATATGACCACCTTGAGGTCGGATCATAATTGCTGCCAATGGAGACCTGCAAGAGAGAGCCGTAATCAACACTCGAACGCAGATCTGTGTCCTACAGTAAAATTAAACCTGCCTGATGAATATTTCAGATATCAATCAGACCCCACACATGAGTCTGTGTATGACCACCCAAGTCAAGACTGAGGCCTATCTTATCCCACATATCCTACTAGAGCTAGTTGACTTCTACATATCCTACTAGATCAGCGCTATGAAATAAGTTGGCGCTATAGAAATACATGTTAATAATAGTCAGCTTCTACATATCCTAATAGATCCAAGCAAACTAATTAAAAGTGAAAAATAAAACCTTTTTTTAAAATAACATTTTCAGTGGTTCTTAAATACTTTTGAGTTTAATCATCTCAATGAGATTATAAAGGAGCAAGAATGTATTATATTGTATGCACAGTATGTATGTGAAGGAGAGATTCATTTTGAATATAGTTAGCAACATCTCATAGAAAGCTCCAATTGTTTAGCCTTCTGCAGCTATGAAATAAAAATCACAC
The DNA here is from genome assembly GCA_024363595.1 of Xenopus borealis. Classification (NCBI taxonomy): domain Eukaryota; kingdom Metazoa; phylum Chordata; class Amphibia; order Anura; family Pipidae; genus Xenopus; species Xenopus borealis. Next base: position 8,584,045 of record CM044440.1, on the reverse strand, counting down.
CATTTATTATAGTTTTTGTAAGCGATTGATGCCTTCATTTTTTTAATTTAAATATGCATGTAATTTGCAAAATTATCTGCCATAATAACGGGGCTGAATGGTGTTTTGATTCAAGTAATTCGAATTTCAGCCAATTTATTGTGAACTTGTGATGTTAATTCTCTATAGAAAAGTTACAATTTAGCCATCAGCTTTAGGTTGCCAATTTTACAGTTTAATTAGTCCCTGTGTAGCTATTGAACTATCTTGTCAACCGGTTTTATAAGAGCCTTGAAATCATTTTTGTGGCCTTTTTTTTTATATTGCGGCAGAGAGACTTGGAAAGTAAGAACCATCTAAATATATACGGAGCCATTTTTGAATGTGGAAACTATTATTATTATGTTCATAATTTTTATGCTGCTCTTCATTATTAATTATACACTGTGCTATACTTTATCCTTTAACTCAGGAAAATACTCCTAAAACCTTTTTAGTTTTAGTTAGCTAATTAAAAATACATTACCTGACCATGTCGAATCTGAAATAAACCCTGTTTTAAAAAATGACAAAATAAATATTTTTCAGTTTTTAGAAAATACAGCTAATCATTTAAAAAAAATTAAGAAAATACTAGCTAAACATGTAGAACCCAAACTTAACTATTAAATAATTACAAATATTATCAGAAATAAATATATATTAGCTAACCATGTAAAACGTCAAGTCAGGCATTTAAAAAAAAGAAATATATGAATGTTTTGCTGTTTAAAAAAATTGTTTACAATTTTTATAATAAAAATACATTAGCTAAATGTGTAGAATCCAAATTCAATAATCAAAAAAACAATGAACTGTTGCTAGTTTAAAAAAAATAATTAAAATGCATTATCTAACCAAATAGAACCCAAAATCAGCCCTTTCAAAAAAAGTTATAAAAATATGTATTATTACTGTGTTTTAAAATTCTGTTTGTAATTTGAATTAAAAATTAGCTAGCCATGTAGGTTAGGCTTTGCAAGAAATGATGGCTAATGGTTTATTTCAGGAACAAAAATACACGGAATTTGACATTGCCTAATTACGTTTTTATGTTCTGCCGGTTAGAACTCCCAAAAAAGAAACTGTGCATTTGGAAGGAACAGGTTAACGTTTGCTACAGATAATTCATCAGTAGATGGATATTTAATCTTTAATCTCTTGTCCTATTTTATCCCGAATAAACAATGTGTCGTGCCCATTATTTATGTTTCACTGCAGCCAAAGTATCTGGACCTCGTTTTGGTAAGCGCCATTCATTGCAGGCCATTCAGTGTTAATCTCACAGCTAACAACATCTTTCCTGTTGTATGTGCTCTTCTCTGTTTGCTTTTATGTATTCTGTAGCATGTTTACAAAGGATAATCTTTTATAAAACAGACCATTTTTTTTGTGTGTTTATAAACTGCCCGGGTTTGCCTGCTTTGTTGGTATATCATCAAAAATGTTGAGAAAAATCAGCCTGTTGTCTACCTGTATCCAAAATGGGCAAAATATGAGATCTTCTTCCTTCTTTATGGTGAAACAAGGAGTTCTAATGAACACTTGTATGATCTGATTTTTTTTCTATTATGATCTGTTTATTTGAAAAATAATTGGGAAATTTTGTTTTCTACACAATGAAAATTAACATTGTGTGCACTGAAGTTTCCTTTAATTGTTTTGCCATTTGACAGTACCACATATCATAAGGGAATACATGTTTTCTTATATTTAACAGAATATATATCACTAGGAAAACCTAATGTGGATCTACTATATTGTGAGTGAGATTCTAATGAGAGTAACTACATAAACTGGTCAAAACAACTGAAGACAAAAGCCTAATACACTTTGCATGGTTTAGTATCTGCAGTCCCCAGAATCCCAAATGTTGGCAGAATATTGGGGATTGATGCCAGTATGAGATGACAAGATGAAGATTATTTAAACCATGGTTGGAAACCTTTGGGACTACAGATCTTTTTGATTCTTGCAGCTAAAATTGTAATTGAATAGACTAACAATGTGAGTGTCAGTGAGTGCATGTGAGGGGGGGGGTAGGATGAAATTTCTTCTTTTACCTGTTTCTGATTAGTAGAGCAAGTTTATAAGTATGCGTTAAGCAAGATGCAGCTAAAAAATGCACTATTAGCCATAAAGATTAATTGAAAAGGCATAAGATAACTAGTAGAGAGGCCTTTAGGGAAAAGGATCTCCTCCAGTGGAAGTCTTTCATGAGTAGAACTAGCCCATTTACAACTGAGTTTTCCTACCTGTCCCCAGTTACCACCTGGGAGAGCTACACCCACATTGCTTCTCATAGCCATAGTTACATAGTTAAATTGTCCCTCAAGTAGCCCATTTAACATTACCAAGAGTATATGAAGACAGAATCTGCTATCAAATAACTTCACTTTGTTCACAGGCTCCCTGTTCCATGACTAATCTAAGACTTGGGTTATCTTAGTCTCACTTGGACTCCTTTACTAATGCCTATCTCTGCCTCAGACCATCCACCTCCGACTAGGAAAGAATGCTGTGTTCTCCCTCCCATTATATACACTAAAACCAGGAAATAGTCACTAGATCCCTGGGCCCCCGTGGCAATAGGGGGATTAACCCTAGGGCGTCCCTACAAATAATACCTAGATGTGGAATGATCTCAAAACCTAGAACATCAAGTCAGAGAGAAATCTGAAGACTCTCATTCCTTGGCTAGTTAGCACTTTACTCAACATTGGGAATGAAGGTCAAGACACAGATACCTTAATAAAAGTTGCCTATAATTTCTTCCAGTGATGCTGGATAATTGAACACATGATGACTTTATTGGAAAACAAAACTTTGTTTTTTTTTTTTTTACCAGAAAATGTGTTAAAAAGGCATATCACAATTACAGTGCCATGGTCCAGACATACCCATGTATAACCCTGGAATTCTACAGCAGTCCTGTACTTTATATCTATGTTTCCCCACAATGTTAGCTAGATCTTTATTTGCATTGTCAGTCAGTGTCCATCTCAGATCAACTAAATCAAGGAGAGTCCTTGGTAGGTGTCTGGTAATGTGCTTTTTTAAGTTATTGGTGTGGAAGTGCACAATATTTTGCACTTGGAGCTCTGTCCTTTATTCTCTTTGCGCTTTTGCTTATTGTTCTGTAAAGTATAATGAATGTGGGTCATTTGAGGTTTCTCTAATGCATCTGTATTCAGAATTCTCAATGACACAGAGGCACAAAGATGTGGCCAAGCCTTTCTTTTGTTCTAGTTAAAGTCAGAGCAGCATGTTTGCAAAAACTATTGCTAAAGCATCTCTGAAAAGTATCTGCTGTTCCAAGCACACAGATCCAGCACACAATGTGAGGTCTGCTTACTAACATGTTTTCTTCATTGGAAATTAAATCCCATCGAACCGATGAAACAGACAGAGGAAGGGTCTCAACCAACTAACAATGCCTTAAATGCCCCTGCTTGTTTGTAGTAAGTAAGGTTGAAAAAAAGACACATGTCCATCATTTTGAAATTTGAATAGACCCTATTATTTGAGAAACCAAAAACAGTAGTAAACCTCCTACCTCTAGGTGACCTCAAGCTCAGCTGCGTCTATTGATGCTGACCTCTGCTGGAATGCTGGAGCTACCTCCCCACTGAACCAGGCAGGTGCTCCAGGGTTCCCACTTCAGTCTGCATCAATCTGCATAGCACAGTTATGACATAGAAATCAGGTTTATACATCTCTGTAATGCAAATCATTTTTTCAGTCTAGTTGTGTCTGATTCAAGTTGAAGTGAAAGTAAAGTTGGCCCACAATTGCATCAGAAACAGTGTCGGACTGGCCCACCAGGATACCAGGAAAACTCCCGGTGGGCCAAGGGGTCAGTGGGCCCTCTTGCTACTAACCTATTTCATGATCATTCCCTATTTCTTTATGGGAAAACATGCTCAGTAATGGAATAATATAGTAAGTACTGTAGATATAAAGGACTATGAGAATAAAGTAAGTAGAGGAGGAATAAGAATTTAGAAAGTTGGCACACGGTCTAAGGTTTTCTGGTGGGCCCTTGGCATCCCAGTCCGACACTGATCAGAAACAACCCCCCATCTTGGCCAAATCAATGCTGGGATTAGGGGGGGGGGCAAAAGTGCTGCATAGAGGGAATAAACATGCCAATTGCATTTTGGATTTGTACTTTTGAGGCAATAATAATTGAGAGGCAATAAGTAAAGGATACCTTATAAATGCAGTGAGAAAAGTGGAAGTAAATTAACTTTTATGTTACCCAAAAATGCAGTGTTTTTCCGGCATAGCTGCTGCCATGATTGAGGAGTTGAACTTGGTGCAATTGCATCCAATATGTCAAGATTGCAAGTCTGGAAATGGTTGGGTCTGGTTGGTGTTATTTGGAGAGCTTGGTGTCAAAATGACACCTCTGTTTTGTATTCTTTAGGAACAATTTTGTGTGTGTTTTGATACTGGCCATAGTGGAAACCTTCCAAGGTTCTGATTGCATCACTCTCGTGCTCAACACTCACATAAATTGATTAGGGGAAAATTGCCACTAACATTGACATTCTTGACCCTTCTGTGCACTGTGATAATAGTCTGAAATAAAAAGAACACACAAGATCTTCTGTAAAAACACAGATGTACAAAATAAATTACCTAGGGGCAAGGAGAGCATTTGAAGTACCATTTTAACCCCCTACACCCCCCCCCTTCATTGACCGTGGGAGCAATAGTCTGAGAACCAGACAGATTATTTTTTTACTCCTTCATTGCCAAGGGAACGTTCATCGTGTTCCAATAATTTACTACTGAGGCTGGAATATGTAAGAATGAATTTAATATACAATTGTATGCAATTAAAAATGGGGCCAAATATGTCAGCTGAAAGTTGAAAATTCATAATTAAAGGTATTTTTATGTTGTTTTGAAATTCTAGTTTTACAGTTGGGCCAAACTGTGAGGTCCATCAAGTGAAACAATTAGGAAATATTTTGACTGAAAAACTTAACTCACAAACACTGATTAAAATAGGCACCACTTCTTCGATGTGCCATTTGCTGTGACAGTAAATTGTGATGCCAATGACATTTGTGTCGTTATCTTCATATAATCAAAGGGTAAACTTGGGTTCTTCAGACATTTTAGTTTCAGGTCCATTTTGTGGTTAAATATTTGTGGGTCCCCTTAGCTAATAACAGGGTTATGGACATTTATAAAACCATGTAAATATAAATGGACTAGCGCTTAAAGACAGCTTGAGGATAGACAAAAAAGACAGATTGACTAGTGTAGTATTTTTAATCAACTGTACACCCCTAGATGGTCACACACTCTATAAGGGGAGTGTTATTTCTCCTTCACCTTTTCATGTTTAAGGGTGCATCATGCATGACCCCCCCTCTTGTATTTGCATCCTACTACTGTCTACTCCTAACTGGATAAAGTCTTTTGCACAGCACCATCAAATTGGCCCATGGAAGGAGGCATACATAAAATCAACTCTTTCCCTGAACAGGGTGGGAACATAATATGAATTATGACATGCCTACAATCAGTAAAAAAGTTTTCCATCACAGTTTTCATATTTGACACCCTAGTGGGAGGAAGCAAGCTAATTGTGATAAAAGAATACTAGATAAAGCTAGAAATATGGAATCCATACAATATAGTCACTCTAGGACTATGAACAAAAGTCACTCTAAGGTGATATGTGCCATGGTTTAGTGTCCCTGGGTACTCAGAACCAAGAACAAAGATACAATTGTGTTGGGATGGTGAAGACACATTATATCCACTCTGGGTTCACAAGCTGCAAAAAATATATCCCTATGATTGTTATGCACACCCAGGTTCAAAGGAAATCATCATAATAAATTCATAATGTACTTTGGAGTTTCCTTTGAATTGGCCGCTAATAACCTATCTTAAATATTTCATGTACAGCTTGAAAGCTCTAATCCTTTCTCTTTCTTTTCTTCTTAATGCTTCTTTTTTGTTTCTTGAGCCATGGAAGAAACAGCTGGAGGAGCACATGGAGTTTACCCAGCAGCTGAGCAAAACAGATGCTGCGCAGCTCACAGTTGCTTTTCTGCAGGATAGAGAGGGTGAGTCTGGATTCTTGCATGTCTTAGGGCAATATCTGACAGGTGGATAACATGATGTGCCTAAGTGCCCTGGTGGAACCGTTTAGCCAGTTGCCTGTTTTTTTCTGTTGATTTACATCTCTAAATACACGTCTGCGGCTGATTAATGTGGGATAAAGCAGTAAATCAACACCAATTACTGGCAAATCTCAGCCACTTGATCTAAATGAAAATCAGATGTTGCCTTGTTGCTAATTTCAGCAGATCTTATAAGACTGAGTCCTGGCAGGGCATTTCTATAAAAGTAATTAAGAACATTAATTCTTAACACTTAAGATTTATGGGACACCTTGGTGTCCATGTGCTGGATAATGCCGGTAGACAGTCTGCTGATGGAAAGGTATAATAAGCACACAAGCAGAAAAACACACAAGGCCAAGGTCAAACTGGCCAAGGTCAGAGCAGGCAGCTGACAAGCAGTATGCAATATGGAGGTCAAGGTTTGGGCAGGTGGCAGGTCAACAGAGTATGATAAACAGGCCAAGGTCTGGGCAGGCAGCAGATAAATACAACGTCAGAATACAGGCCAGAGGTCAACACCGGTAAATACACAGAAACAGGCAAGGGACAGGGAAACCCAGGCAGAGGATCAGGAACAAGCACAGGCCCAAATTTACATACCTGGCACTCCTAGGCTTGCTCTGCTCATTGCCCCGCCCAACCCCTGTCGCCCGCCCCCTATCCCCATCTCCCTCCCTGGCTCCCTACCCTTCCCCTCCCCTGTTCCCTCCCTTCCATTGTCTCCCTCCCTGAGTGCCCAGCACAGCACCCGAGACTGGCGTGCTGGAGATTAGCAAATCTCCTGCAGTCCATATCTCCAGTCATTACACCTGTTCTCACAACTAGGCGCATACCTCTCCTAAATTTCTGCTGCCCTGGACCTGGTGCCTTCCCATATATCCAGGCTTGAACAAGCAAGAACCAGACAGGGGCTCAGGTACAACCAGGAACCATGCAGGGGCTCTAGAACAGGAATTAGTCAAGGAACTCAAATCCAATTAATCATAAATGACTAGATCTGAGCTAGGAAGCTTAATGACAAAGAAAATGACAGTAGTAAAAGGCAGGCTTATTTAGGCCCTTAATCGAACAACCACCAGCAACTGATGTAAATAAAGAGGTGAAGACAGTAGATTCAGTAAAATTGTGAAAGCTGTTACCAACAGTAGTCTCAAAAAGCCTCCAGTGGCTCAAGAGGGTAATCTTTTAAAAAAGATTCGAATTTTTACTTTGATCGAATGCAATGATTCGAATAGATCGAATAAGAATCTATTCGATTATTTGACTATTCGATGGTTGAATTACTTGCCCTTTAAATTTTTATTTGAATGCCTAGTTCGCCAGATTAAACCTACCGAATTGCTGTATAACCCTGTGGGTAATACAGCAATTCGATTATACAGGGTTATACAGGTAATACAGACTAAATAGTAAATACAGTTCTGATCATGTCAATTATGCAAACTAAATAACACATACTCATAAAATAAATAAAAAAATTTATAAAATAAATCAAAAATATAAATAAATAAAATGATCATGTAGATAATGAATAAAAAATAGCAATTACTCAAACTGATTAATCACTGATAATTGTTTTAGTGGGAACTGAATGCTGAGAAAGGGTATAATAATGTCATAATGAAAGACTCCATTCGAGTAATGTTTCTTTGGCTGAGCAGCTAATCACATTTTGTGACAATGTGCTGACATAACCATTGAGATGACACACAAGGGTTGCTGAGAAGATTTATCCACATGTGGGTGTTACAGTTGATACTCAACTAGTGGAGGCTTCTTAAAAGATGAAATCAGTGACAGTTGCACATCTGCTCAACTATTGTCACACTTAGGGATTAACTTCTCAGCAACCAGTCGCAAGGAGGAGAGGGAAGGGGAGTGAGACGGGGTTGGGAATTGGCCCAGTCTTCCTATTCAAAAGATCCCTAGAGATTATTGGACTCTGGGAGGAGGGGCTTTTCCTGTGGTTTAGCTGATCTGGAAGGTGGTTAGGTTACAAAAAGGAGAGTAAAGCTGAGCAAAACACTCAAAGACACATATCCATTTTATATTTTTTGCAAATTTGACTAAAGGAAGGCAAGCTACATGTCAGGAGTTCAAAAAAATTCGAATTTCAAATCTGCAAATTAGGCAAATTCGACCATCGAATATTCGAATACGAATGGTTCGAATATTCGAAAATTCGATGGTCAAATACTTCCCCTTTGAATTTTAATTCGATCACCTACTTCGCCAGATTAAACCTACCGACACGGGGATCATTCCCTGAGATCGAATAAGAAAAATTTGATTAATTTTTTTTTAATTCTCCACTATTCTCTGGTCGAATTTCAAATTTTTTTTCATTCGAAATTTGACTAATAGTAAATCTTCCCCTACAACTCTTTATTGCATTACTTTTTTTTTATCAAAATGTGGAAATTTGATAATATTCTATAAAAACTATTTCTATGAAAATAGGACTGACTCTTTTAATGTTTGTTATTTTGCTGTATTCATGGAAATGTACTATTCAATTACCCGGCTCTATGGCATTAAATGCATTAAAAATCAATCCGCAAAATAATTAACGGGTGGATGATGACCTTCAGTAGAAAGAAATGATACTGAAAAATGAAAACAAATGAAAAGAGTGAAATTAAATAGTGGGAAGTAGTCCTGAGTGAGAAGCTCTTTCATTTCTAATGTGTGCAATTACTACAACATTTATTTCAAACCAACACTGGGGATCAATAAAAAAAAAGACTTTGAAAATTAAATTAAAGTTAATTCATCTTTAATGTTAATACTTTTAAAGAACATTTAGAAATGTGTTTTTTCCTTTAGTTTTCGGGGGAGAATCAAATGCAATTTTTGAAATGTTTGGACTAGGCTGGCGCTTTAGAGAAGAGAAGTTAAAGAACAAAAAACATTTTGTTAAAGTACATGTAAGCTCTGGAACAGAAGATATTGGTTAGAGATGGTAAGAGAAAACAAGTATGTGTTTTGCAAAAAATTTAAAATTTTCTCAAAATTTTGGAGGAAAGTATCTGTTGTCTTTTTGCTTAATTTTCTTCCATTTAAATAATTATTTTTTTTGTTTACATTTGACTTGATTTATTTTCCTGAAAATGTTAATCAGATGAGTTGAGAAAAACAATTCTTATTTTGTTTGGCCTGGGAAAACAAATCCTGAATGATTGGTCAATGATAAATCGTTTTCATATTAATCTAATCGGCCCATTAAAGGGCAAGGAAAGTATAAAATAGTATAAAGGTAGAAATGCTGTGTTTTGTATACTAAACATATACATGAACTTACTGCACCACAAGCCTAATCAAACAAATGATTAATGCTTTCAAAGTTGTCCACAGGGGGCTGTCATCTTGTAACTTTGTTATACATCTTTGCAAGTCTATACTACATGCACATGTTCAGTGTTATCTGGGCTTCTAAGGGGTAGGGGTAGGGGTCGTCATAAATGATCAAAAATCAAAGCTGCTTCTGCATGGCTGGTAAGTAAGGCAGGGGCTCCCCCTGCTGTTCATAAGTATGATTGTTTTCCTGCCAGAAGTTAGAGACCATCTGACAATTCCTATCCACAGCAGTAAATGAAGGGAGAATTTCACTGCATACAGTCAGGTTTCTTATAGAAACGGTATAAATTTTTAATTAAAGTATACATTTAAAGTTTAAGGAAAGTAAAAATGGGAGTTATCAGCTTTACATTTTTTTTGTAAATCTTGAATTTGCTTGAAATTGGTTTAATTTTGCTTAGGAAAATTCCCTTTGACATCCACATGAACCCATGAGTTTTACATTCAAGTTTTTCTATTTTTTGCTCTTAATAAATACATTCATTCTAGTTTCTGAAAATATAATTAAATCTTTTTTTAATTTTTTGAAAATTTGAACCTTGATAAATCGTGTTTGCTTTAGTTAACCTTTAGACCTCAATAGACCTGTAACATCTAGGGGGCTATTTATTAAAAGTCAAATTATTCTAGTCGAGTTTTAAAAGAGTTTTTTTTATATTTATTACACCCCGAAGATGCTAAAAATTTTAATCCAAAAAGCTAAAACGTAGAAAATATGTAAAATTCATGGCAGATGGTCCCTGTAACCTTTGGAACATGATTTTTTTTTTTTTGAGGAAGAAAGTATAGGATTTTTTTTTTGAATGAAGTGAGAATAAATCAAGTTTTAGTAACTAATCCCCCTAAATTAAACCATACAGGGTCTGATAATCCCATTTCACATGATGGAAGGCTGGGCAGGCCATGGCTCATGCATTGAAGTTATTAGCTGTATAGCTGGCTCAATGAGATGGAGAAATTGCACTATAGTTAGCAGTGACCTAGGTCTTAGATTTGCTAAGGAAAGTTCTAGGGACAGAAAAGATTGTGCATTTGCACCCCTTGCTCCATTCCAACTTGCTTGCACCATTGTCTTTCATCTGTAATAGTGTTGTGGTTACGTTTCTAGGTTGTGACTCTTTTCTGAATGAGGCTCAAGGTGGAGCATGTTCTTACACATAGAAGCTTGGTACCTAACACATGCCTTAACCAGGGAATAAATACAGACTAGTGATGGGCGAATCTCACCCGTTTTGCCGAAAAATTCGCGAATTTCCAGCGAAATTCGCGAATTGGCGAAAAAATTCGCGCGTCATTTTTTACTCTTTTTTTGGGCGAATTTTTGCTGGCAAATTTTTGCTGGCATTTCACAAATTTATTCGCCAGCGGCGAATCACGGGAATTCGCTGCAAATTCGCCCCTGGCGAACAAATTCGCCCATCACTAATACAGACCTCCCTTTGGGTATCACAACTCAATTACAGGACCTGCATGCTTCCCCTTCCCTGGCAGGCCCAAGTTCTCTCCAAATGAGCACTAACTTAATAACACCAAAATGACCCCGAATTTTGGGAAAGGGTTTCGCATTGTGTATAATATATATTTTGCCCTCCTTCATGAAATGAGCCTTCTTAAATGCTGTCACATTTGCTACATTTAATTCCATGCCATAAATTGTGAAGAGATACAGTAGCAGGTGAAATTCTATATGCCACATGTCTTTTGGCAGCTTGTTTCACTACTAGCACTTGAAGTCGTTGTTCCATTTGCATTCAAGGGCCGCAGTTCATTTCATATCTCCCGTATTGTCATTTCTGGTTTCACGTTGGAAATGACAAGTTTTCAGCAACTGAAGTGTTCCGATGTTATCCTGTTCTCAAGAGGGTGAGAGGAAGGAAATAATTGTATATGAATTTGTGATTGTTTTGAAGGCAAGAAAAGGTTTCCTTGGGATTAAGTAGACCGAGACGAAGGACTCTTATCTCTTATTAGCGACCCTGTTAAGCACTGAAGGTGACAAAAACATTCATGACAGCAAGAGAAAAATAATGCCACAAGGACAATAAAACAGTAAAATGCTTTGTATTTTTTTCTTTTTAACTTTATCTATTGTTTCTGCACAACAACAACTTCAGGTACCACAATAAATACATAATGGGGCAGGTGCAGAGCCAAGTTGAGTTAGTCCGACTCAAACTCCCAGCTGAGAGTGGTGCATAAACTGTGCTATTACTATACAGTGGCATAGCTACAAGTGGGCCCCAAAGGAAACACTTTTAGGGCTTCCCAGTCCATTTATTATATTTATATCAATTGAGGGAATGATGCTAGGTACAGGGGCGCACATATGTCTTTACTGAGATTCAGGCCTTTGTGTGTGTGGTACATTGGGTGCAATGGAACCTAGTACTTGACACCTACAACAGAGGAGGGGGGGGGATTTCTCAGCCCACCAATGGAGTGGGTATAAAGTAATGGCCAGGCTGTGGGCACATGGAGGTCAAAACTGAGGCCATAATATTTGCATCTGTAGCTGTGCATCGGGGCCGAACGGCACTGAATTTCTGGTATAATGCTGCTTTTGGGTAAAAAATGATAGAGGGTTTTGATAAGTGTTGCTGTAGAATACCTAGTGGAGTCCAGGAAACAAG
>CM044440.1:8405668-8426484 GCA_024363595.1 Xenopus borealis | reverse complement strand
TATATATATATATATATATATATATAAATATATATATATTGCAAATAAGAAGGGTCATGTCTATCATATCTGAAGTAGATCTGCAATGACACTTTTAGCTGGGAAATTAGTTCCTGGAGATCTTTACAGGCAGGGAGAAGTGTCAAGAGACTACTAAAGTGTAACAGTAGTCAGTAGTCAGTGATATTATAGGACAGTGAATCAGAATATTGGTGGCATCTTCTATAATAAATGATGAAATGTTTAAAATATTTCATAGGTGAAAGTGGAATGATTTAGTTAATGATTGGATATGAGGAATAAATAGCAGAGCATAAAGTTAACCCCAAAGTCAATACATTTACAGTAATTTACTTTGCTGGGGTGTTATGGGTGTTTCATCAGAGAAAGATAATAATTTCATTCATATAGAGGTTGAACTTGAGGTAGCATTGGGACATCCAAGTAGGAATGTCTGGCAAACTAGAGAAGACTACAAGAGAGAGAAATCACAGGACAGAGATTCATTTTCAAGGGAGTAAATAACTTAGGACATAGCCTTCAGGAACCCCAAGGAGACGTAAGGGAAAAGATGATACTTCAGGGTAGGAGACAGTGATAGAGGAAAACCAGAATGGGGTATTGTCACAAATGCCAAGAAAATGGAGGACCTGGAGGAAGAGATGGAGGTCAACAGTATCAAAAAGTTTCTGAGAGATCAGGGAAAATGTCACATCTGTTATATTTAATATTATGTTTGCAACTTTCCCATGAAAAATACAATTTTAATATTTCTTTCCTAATAATGACAATGCAATTAAGCATTCATTTTATGAGACAAGTGGCAAAATGAAATCCAAGAGAAGACGGCACTCTGATCAGGAACAAGTTTAATCGGGAATCAAGGCCCTACGCGTTTCGGGAAACAATCCCTTAATCATAGGCATCCCTTACAAAACAGACAGTCAGTTTATATAAAGCCTGGAACCACACTTTCTCCTCCTTTTTTTTTAGTTGCGGAGTTTAGTCCCCATAATTGATTTTCATAATTTCTGCATCTGTTTTTTTCCCTACTAATATTTTGATGTTCCCCTTTCATAGTTATTCATTTTATGTTACATATATCTTCTTATAAGAGCTTTGATATTGCTTAGTTGATCCATGCCTAGATGTATGTGCACAGGATTAGCATCAAACAACACAAGATGAAAAAAAGCCTGAGAACTTCACACACATTCTGGGCTCCTTAGGTCTTGTTAGCGTCCATCTGCCTTGTTCCTGGAGTTGACCCAATTAAGGCAAGCATGAAATTTGTCCTGTAATAATTATCAAGGAACTTTCAGAATCCTAAGGACAGCAAACCAATAATCAATGGAGGCAATATGCTGTTTAATGTACAGAAGCTAAGTAATTAAGGTTAAACACGATTATCAGTCTGGAGTGTGATGCCTACATCTAGGAAGGTAGTGACACTCCATCTGTAAACATTGATAGGAGAAATCAACCAGGCAGTTGGCGAAATCAAACACCAAGAAATTGGTTATTTGAGATGGGGCTGTGGCAAAGTCAAACAAACCCAGAATTTGTTGAGATGTGAATAAACTCATCCGACTTTCCCCACTCAACACTTTTTAGAGGAGCATTAACATTTCATTGATCCATGTGCCACAGGGTCACCTTTGTCCCTGAATTGCATTAAGTTTTACAGTTAATGGTCATTTTTATTATTTTGCTACCGATAAAACATAGCTGTAGTAACATGCGCCCATTATACAGGCCTTGTAATCCATAAAGTGATTATGGTGTAAGGTACTCTTGCAAGACAATAATGGGATTGTTTAATCTCATTTTACGGATATTTGTGATGGGACAAAGAATTATTCTGCTTAATCAATAAATTAACCACAGAGAAAACTGTCATGTGGGAAGTTTCCCAAGGATTACATCTCACCAATTGATTTCACTTCATTGTTTCTGATGGAGGGGGAAACATCTCTCAACATCTGCCAATCTCAATAAGCTGCAAGAAGTAACCAGCTATTTTTATTCACTTAGCATGGATCTCAAGAGCCACAATTACACTTAAGGATTGATGTTCTGCATTTATGGAGTGCAGGATCTCCCATTTGTAATTCACAAGGTCTTCTTTACACAGGGGGCAGGGTGCATTGGCAGCAATGGAAACTTCTGCCCACCCTCCAGTATGAAGTAAAATTAGTTGTGCCCACTGGGGGTACTTTGCTTGGAGTGCACACATAGTACTTGCTATGACATAGCAAGTGGATTGAACAGGGGCATCCCTTGCAAACGTATTTCTTTCATCTGGAACAAGGATATGGCACCAATCTGGCTGGTTACTGTTGAGAACAGGGCTCCCCTGGGCAAATGAGTACTATACACTCCCTCTTGTATTGGATAGAAAACCTGGCATAAGGCTCACAGAGTAGTTTGTACCACACAAAGGGTGGCCAGACTTGTGGACTTGTGACATTGTCCCAGTCTCCCAGGAAAAGCAGTTTCTAATAGTGATGGGCGAATCTCCCGAGATTCGCTTCGCCGAAAAATTAGCGAATTTTCAGAGAAATTTGCGAATTGGCGAAAAATTCGCGAAACGAGTCGCGGGACGCTTTTGATGCGCGACTCGTTTTTCCGGCATTTCGCTGGCGATTCGCGAATTTATTCGTCAGCAGCGAATCGCGGGAATTCACCGCGAATAAATTCGCCCATCACTTTCTAAACCACAAAGCCTATACTGTAAAGTGTATTCAACGGGGCAAAGCAGTTATAGAGGTACACAATCACAGCTGCACCATACATTTTGCTTGATTAGACAGAAGTTCAAAGCTGCAGTGGCACTGGGTGGTCCAAAACAGTTGATAGAAGATTATTGCTTCAACTTCTAGGTGTGTCATCTGATCTAGTCTTCTATATGGGTCACTTGGAAGTCGAACATTTTCCCAGGGTCCTCACATAACAAGGCTACAGATTTTTTTAAAGAATCAGTCACAGTTCAAAAAGTTTAAAGGAGAATTCAACCCTAACATTAGAAAACTCCTACACCCCATCCTCACCAAGACCCACCTCCATCCAACCCCCAAGCAAAGTGTTGCAACGAATAAATGCCCCAAAAGTTTACTTACCTCTACTTTACTGTAGAGTCAGGCATCAGAGTTCATGGGCGCCATCTTCAGCCGCTTCAGTAATCTTCGGATGGAGATACGTTATGGCGCATGCGCAGTTGTTGTGAAGCAGAAAATTGTTCCAACTGCACATGTGCCGATCCACCGGTCTCATTCCAAAGATTTCTAAAGAGAAGTAGATGGAGCCCATGAACTCAGATACCTGAATCTACACTAGTAGGTAAGTAAAACTTTAGGGGCATTTGCCTGGGGTAACACTTAAGCTGGGGGTAGGAGGAAAGGGGGATTTGGTGGGGATGGGGAGGTAGGGGTTTTTTAGCATTGAATTCTCCTTTAATTCAAATATGGCGCTAACTGATCTTTAAGTTGGTAGGCATTGTTCTTACACCAGTATGACCATTACTGGTTTGCAGGCTGGACCACCCCAGTCAGTGCTCTGAGCCAACCAATGGTCTTCCCCAAGCTCTTGCACTGTCTTTGAAACCAGAGAAACCCTTAACCTACCAAACAAGTTCTTGTGCCCAAAATTACCTAGGCACTATAAGGGATGTCTGTTGCTCCAACTCCCTACAGCTATATAGTATAACAAATACCTCTATGAATATGTTTTCCTACACTAGGTAGAAAACATTTTCATATTAATCTATGTCCTCATTTATGAAGGATCTCATAACCTTGAAAGCAGTGACTCCAACCCCATACCGTCCTAAAAATTTTATTTCTTCTGTAGACCGTGACAATCAAAGAAGAACAACTGGCCAGCAGCTGCAACTTGGTAAACATTGTTGTGCTTGTTTGCATTGCCTCTTCTTTTGGGCTCAAACTTTTGCCATCATTTCATTACCTGAAATCTTCTCATCAAGAAAAACATCTGTCAGCTGCTGTAATCTGCGAAAAAGAAGCAAAGACTTTGTTTTAGGCGTTCTTAACATTCATGCAAATGGGTGGGAGGGGAAAGAATTACAGGAATCATTTCCTTCAGGTCTCTCAATAGATTGGGCTGCTCAACACAGATCTATGTTCTGTTGATAGGAAGAAGGCATAAGTGCCATATGGAGACTCGTCTTTTGTCGCTCCCTCCACGTCAAAATGTTGCACATGTTTATTGCGCGCTAAGGTTATCCAGCGAGGAAAAATAAAAAGTGAAATGGAATCCCTTTGAGTGTCTATATAAGGGAATCTTCCTGGCATTTCGCACACTATATCCATATAAATGGGATTCATAGAAATTCATCATTTAGGAAATAATTGCACATTTACATACAGCCTTGAACGCCATCAGGCTCTGTGTGGTGCTATTGTTCATAAATCGCAATGAGACAAGTTAGAAGTAATTAGCCTTTCTCAATGCAATCAAAGGGATGTTTTTTTTTTCTGGTTTTGATGGTTGATCTTTTTTATGGAAAAGTGTACAAACCATACAGAATTACATTGGCCCATGTTGGCTTATTTTCCCTCTTCCCATATTTTTTCCCAACATAGGCTTTGAGAGACAGGTGCCCCATCCCTATTTTAACACCACTACATCCTGGAAGAAATAGAACGATAATCACCTGAGCTATGCGTTTAAAGGATAACTATACCCCCGGAACAATCCAGGTCTCTACAAAAAGATATTGCATAAAAAAACTCATATGTAAAAGCCTGCTTCATGTAAATAAAGAATTTTCATAATAATATACTATTTCAGTAGCATGTGCCATTGGGTCATCCTAAATAGTAAATAGCCATTCTAAAAAATAAGGACAGCCTCCTGGGATCCTAGGATTCAACAGTGCACACAAACATACCAAACAAACTATAAAGTTAGGTCACATGAGCCAATTAACAGACAGAGTTGTGTCTTTTGCTTCCACACTTCTTCCTGTTACAGTTAGAGTTGAAATATTTCTGGTCAGGTGATCTCTGAGGCAGAACACAGACCATGAAATAATGGTGGTTCAAGGCAAGAGATGTAAAAGGGGAATATTTACTTAAATATATATTCCAGTTTGGTAAGATTCTTTAATATGCCACTGCTATAAACTATCTATTGCTAAAGTATTCAATTTGGGGGTATAGTTTTCCTTTAAGCACCCAGGTGATTGCCATTCAGGTTTATTGAACATCAGTTTTCAAGTGTTTTGCTTCCCTCCAGCCTATATTATCCATTGGTCCCATGTGCTGTTGACCTTAGAGCTTACAGTCAGCTTACAGTAGCAGAGACATTTCCATTTTTTATAGTCTGGAATTGGCAGCCATATGTAGTTTGATAGAGCCAGAAATCAGGGACATACAGAATCCTGTTTGCTAGCATGGAGTCAATTTGTCCTAGTGCAGTACCATAGCAACCAAATAGACTTTCAGATGTGGGTTTATGCAGAATTGATTTGATTTTTATACACTAGAGGGTTTATTTAAAAAGGGATAGCTACAAGTGCTAGCAAGATCGGGCCACCTCCATATTAACTATGTAACTATGTAACTATATTAAAGATTGCAAGAGTCCCACTTGACAGTGCTAGGCTAAAGAGAGAATTGAAGGACAATGTGGGCAGAAACACATTGTGTGCCACGATTTTTTACTTAACAATTTCACAGTAACAATAGCCCTGTCAAAGGCTACTGAGATGGACAGAACAAATGTATGTGGTAGCTGTTCCCAACTTCAGATTCACCAGTCTGGCTTCCAATTTGTCTCAAACGGAAATGAATAAATGGGTCATAAATAACCTTGAAGATGAAAGTGTCTGATCTTGTTCTAGTTTTTCTTACATTTAGTGCATAACCAGCAACGATTTAATTCACTTACAAGCATGTCCAATATGTCTCTGGAGGATCAAGTACATGTTTTGGTCCTTAACAGGGGCCACCTGTTCTTATACTTTCGTAATGTTAAAGGAAATACATAGTTACATAGTTGGTTACATACAGTAGTTAAATTGGGTTGGAAAAAGACAAAGTCCATCAAGATCAACCCCTTCAAATGAAAACCCAGCATCCATACACACACCCAACCTTGATTTCACAGAAATTATATATACCCATATCTATACTAACTATAGAGTTTAGCATCACAATAGCCTTTAATATTATGTCTGTCCAAAAAATCATCCAAGCCCCTCTTAAAAGCATCAACAGAATCAGCATCACAACATCACCCGGCAGTGCATTCCACAACCTCACTGTCCTCACTGTGAAGAACCACCTACTCTGTTCCTTTAAATGAAAGTCCTTTTCTTCTAGTCTGAAGGGGTGGCCTCTGGTGATCCTCTTTATGGGTAATATTTGTCTATAATGTCCTCTAATGTATTTAGTGTAAAGTGTAATCATGTCCCCTCGCAAGCGCCTTTTTTCCAGAGAAAACAACCCCAACCTGGACAGTCTCCCAGTCTCATAATTGAAGTCTCCCAGTCTCATCCCTCTAACCAGTTTAGTTGCACTTAGTCTCTGCACTCTCTCCAGTTCATTTACATCCCTCCTAAGGACTGGAGTCCAAAACTGCACTGCATACTCCAGATGAGCTCTTACTAGGGATCTATAAAGAGGTACAATTATGTTTTCATCCCTTGAGTTTATGCCCTTTTTTATGCAAGACAGAACTTTATTTGCTTTAGTAGCTACAGACACTGCCCAGAATTAGACAACTTGTTATCTATAAAAACCCCAAGATCCTTCTCACTTAAGGAAACTCCCAACACACTGCCATTTATTGTATAACTTGCATTTATATTATTTTTGCCAAAGTGCATAACCTGCATTTATCAACATTGAACCTCATTTTCCAGTTTGCTGCCCAGTTTCCCAACTTAGACAAATCACTGTGCAAAGTGACAGCATCCTACATGGAACCTATAGTTCTGCACAATTTAGTATCATCTGCAAAAATAGAAACTGTACTTTCAATGGCCACATCCAGGTCATTAATAAACAAGTTGAAAAGCAAGGGACCCAGTACAGATCCCTGCGGTACCCCACTAACATCATTGGTCCAACCACCACTCTTTGTAGTCTATCTTTTAGCCAGTTCTCTATCCAGTTACAAATACTATGTTCCAGGCCAACATTCTTTAATTTAACCAGTAACCGTCTGTGTGACATATATTTAACTCAAATGCAAAATCCCCGTCAGGAGTCAGGAGGCAATGGCACAAAGATTAGTGGCTGTTACTAAACTCTGAGCACATGGGTGCAAGAAAAAATTCTTCACTCAGAAAGAACATGTCCATAGCCTATACATCCTTCCATTGTATGCAAAAGCACAACACCCAAAGAGAGCCCTTTCTACTGAATTCAGGGCTCCCTGGCATCAAAGCATGTTCACTAGTGCCGTCACAACATTAGAGTAAGATGTATCTCATTTCTTAAGAAAGCTGTAGAATGTTAGCAGGTTGTATAGCAAAAAATGAGGCCTGATCAAAGGTCCTTATTTAAATCATTCTTTATCACATTCCAACCATGCAGCCTGGGGAAAGAAATGAATGTACTGTAAAAGGATCCTCTCATTTGTTTTTTTTCATTTCTCTTTTTATTCTTATCTTATAATAGAACAGATTCAATTCAATTAAAAATACTTAGCTCCTAATTCCATTCTAGATTTCCCCACAGACCTCAAAGGAGTTGTACTATTATAAACCATGAGATAACTCCTTCACAACTAAATAAACAGGACCCGGTTTTAGTCAAGTGGCCCAGTTTTTCATAACATTTCAGTAAATACAAAGGTGTGCATAAGGGTCACTAAAGAAGATCTTTATTGGGATATTATATAAAATGAATCAAATGACAAAGTCACGTCCCACATAGCAGAGGCAGCTCCCAACTGTAAATCCTTTACCAGCCAATAAATCTTGAGGCATTTTGACCACAATGAAATTGGACCCAATGCAAAATTAGATAGTGCTACGGAGTTTTCAATCAGTCAAGTTCTTTATATATATATATTGGCCATTTCTTTATGCTACAGGAACAAGAACCCAAAGGATCCCAATCCATAATTTGCAGCTCTACTTCCATCAGCTTTATCTATACTACTTTCCTTTTTAGAGTATAAACAATTAATAAGATGGCGCACTTTCTCTAATAACAGTACACTTTCTTTCTGTAATAATCATAAGTCATAAAAGCCTGGAAGCCAAGCAGTCTTGCGATATCTACATTCATTTCCAAGGTTGCCATTGTTGTCCTTTTGTTTTTGCTTGTTTTTTCTCATTCTTTGTCAGCCAATAGCAATTCTTTGGACATCATTTCCTAGGAACAAAGGGACACTTTACTTGAGAATAGTTCTAAAAGAAAAGGCAAATATTCCCTGCCCGCAGTTGGTTGCTCTAATTGACTGCCGCAAAGTTGAATGCAGTTGGTTTTTTGAGTCTTTCATGATCTCCAAAGTGCTTATCATCCAAACACAATTGGATTGTTTGCAGTAATTGTGGTGGCCCTGCACTTACACGGTACCATAAAACTGCTCACTCTGCTTCTTTCTTTTCCCCTTTCCTTTATGAGAGTAATGCTATGTGGAGTTCACTCTTTGTTTTCTTCCTGATTCTTTCAGGTATTTGTCTGATCTAGGCTTTTTACGGTGCATTACAGACAAAGCATTGCGTAATATACAAATTACATTATTCATCCTCTGCTTTGCCAGCCCAGTCTATTTGGAACTGTCTTAAAGGAACAAACAAAAATGGAATCAATTCAGTTCCTGTTTGATATCCAAAGCCAGAAATTAAAGGCTTCTTCCTTTTTTTTAGTGGTGTGCAGTTCTTCATACAGAAACTAGAATTGTTTTGTTTATTAACTGCCCTTTTTATTAATATGCCACACTGAATTTGTTCATCATTCACATCAGCCCCAGTGAATCTTACAATCTAAGCTTCCTATTTCCATTCAGACAATACATTAGGGTCAATATACAGTAATTGGAAGCCAATTAACCTGCTTGTATTTTTTAATTTGCCTAAAAAAAAATAAGCAAGAATGCACTCCTTGTTCACGGATAGCCCCCAGCACAGATTATGTAGTTGGAGTAGCCATTTATATTTCTACTGACAGAAAAAGGGAAATAATATTACAAATTGCAATTTTGTTTTAAATTTTAAAGGAGAACTAACCCCCAATAAGAAAGGCTCCATCTATTACCCAAGATGGCTACCCTCCCTGCTTCCTACCCACATAGTGCATTATTCCAGAAAGGGCCCGTGTACAACATTCCCACTTATTTATGCAGAACAGCGTGGTTAATGGGCGCCATCTTCCAAGTCTTCTTTTGATCATTTTCCTTCCTTTCAGCATTTCAGTGAACTTTTTGGATCATGGATATTTGGTACGAATACCGGACTGCTTCAACTGCGCATACACCAAATAGGGTGTTCCTTTACTGCGCATACACCAAATAGGGTGTTCCTTTACAGAATATGGTGCCCATGAGCTCCGCTGCGATAAGTGAGTATTCTCTCCCCTTTCTGATATAATGCTGCATGTGGGTAGGAGGCAGGGGGGACTATGTAGGGTAGTAGTTGAGGCTTTTCTTATTGTGGGGGGGGGGTTAGTTCTCCTTTAACCCAGTTCCAAGATAGAAAAAAAACATGTTCTGGACTGTTGAAGAAGAATCCCGTGCCGATACAGTTTCCAGGTTAGACTATAATCTAGAGACCCCCGGGGTTACAAAGTAGAGCTAAACACTAAACCACCTTTACATTTACCAAGGTAGGTGTTTAAGGCAATTCAGAAAGTGCATATATCAGTAAGGATGCCCAAAATGCCACATTAAAGGAAAACTATACACCCCGAACAATGTAGGATTCTATAAAAGATATAAAAAACAACTCATATGTAAAACCCTGATTCATGTAAATAAACAATTTTCTTAATAATATACTTTTTTAGTAGAATGTGCCTTTGGGTAATCCTAAATAGAAAATAGCCATTTTAAAAAATAAGGACAGCCTCCTGGGATCGTATGATTCAACGGTGCACACAAACATACCAAACAAACTATAAAGTTAGGTCACATGAGCCAATTAACCGACAGAGTTGCGTCTTTTGCTTCCACACTTCTTTCTGTTACAGTTAGGGGGTTTACTAAATTCACATGAAGGATTTGAAGTTCAATCGAATTTTCAAAAAGATTGGAATTTTCTAATGTTTTTGAAGAGCACTTCGACCAGTGAATTTTGAAAATTCGATTGAATTGAATGATTTGAATGATTCAAATAAAATTTCATTTGAATATATTCGAAGTACTTCCCGTTTAAATTTTTATTCGACCACCTAGTTTGCCAGATCAAAGCTACCGAATTGGGTTTCATTATTTTTTATCGAATAAAAATATGATTTATCGATCGAATATTTCCTATTCAATCATTCGATCGAATTTCGATAAAATCCTTCGAATTCGATATTTGAATTCAAAGGATTTTACTTCCCTGCCTATTCACATCTGTTGCTCAAGTATTCATTTTGGGGGTATAGTTTTCCTTTAACTGGTGTTCAGCTATAACTCCCAAAATGAGCTCAAGAGCTCCCCACAGGGATGGGCGTAACCTGTTCCCACCTTGTGGAGCAGTGGCGATTTGTTGATATGTACTGTATGTATAACTTCAACTTACTGTACCTAACCTATGTATAAGCTATATTTATTCTCCTTTATTCCACAAGGCAGGGTAAAGCTGGGCACATAGTTTAAAAAAATGCTTATTTGGCGAGGATGCCAAAACTAGAGTATCTGAACCTGATATGGCTACCAATGCGGAGGATCTGATTGGGATCATCATCAGCCAACAAATGTGGTCCTCAAACCCACCTGATAGACATGGTTTGGATGAGTCATTAAGAGGACACAATTACCCAGGCCAGTAAGCTTCTCTACAACTCTCTACAACTGTTGATATCTACAAAAGAATTTACAATGATTGTATTACTCTGCAAAGGATTAGTTTAATTTATATTGACCATTGGTATTCCCAGGCAGTTCTAATCTAGAACATGTTACATTATTTGTCCTCTGATTCTGCATCCTCATTGTAAGATGCCTTTGTTTTGCATGTGCAATAAAAGAATGCTCTGAATGTTTTCTGGTTTGCCTTCCTGTTCAGGTCACTTCAATTTCTCAGATGTTCACTCTGTTTGAACACTGTTACAGGGCACATTTATCAAAGGTCCAATTTCGAATTCATGTGACTTTTTAAAAACTCCCCTAAATTACCATAACTTCGAAATTCAATCTAAATGTATTATTTTAATTAAATTTTTAAACTCAGATGAATTGAAACGACCTGAAAATTTGCATCAAATTTGAATCGAATTTGATCAAACTCAATTCAATTTTTTTCTCAAAAAAAAAAAAATGTCAGGAAGGCTGCAAATGGCTCCAAATTGATCCCTGGACCTCTCCCATTGACTTTAACAGCAATTCAGCAGGTTTTAGTAGGTGAATCGTCAAATTCAAATTCTTAAAGGGGCAGAACATGATATATTATGAAAACTGAATTTGAATTTTTTTTTTAAAAAAAACCGAAATCGAATTTGAATAACTCCCTAGTTGAATTTGACAGTTTTGGCTGTAAAACATTTTTGAAAATTTGAATCTTAATCATGGTTCTTGAGACATTGCTGGACAACAACCTACCGCGTACTCCAACACATGATCAAAGTAGAATGATTCTAGGTATAGTAATCCTGGTGCACAAACTAAATAATAAGGGCCCTAAAGCCACAACAAACATATGATACTTAAAATACTTAATATGACACAAATTTCAAACTGGTGAAGAACACAAAAAAATTAAATCGAATTTTGCAAAAATTTAAGACCAGCTTGATATTGTGTCTGACTACAAATGCCTACAGCATATTGGCCTTTCATGATAATGCAGACTTCCCCTTTAAATCATTTAACATGTCAGCATACATATATACACCATCACTCTGAGAAACTCGAAGAAGAATCTACAATTTAAAATAATAACACGGTTTCTACAATTGGAAGGTGTCTCTTGAATTTCTCTGATCTTGCTGACCCTTCCCCATGTCCTTGCAGCTAATTCACTTTTTGTTCCTCTTTCTGACTTACCTTGAAGTTGCTTGTGGCAATAAGCATAACTAAAAGAGTAAGTAAAGTTATTAAACACTGTTGCAGACGCAAGAACAGCTTGCACCAAGATTACATAAACCACATTCTTGAATTGTATATTTACCTGTGTAAAATATATGAAATGGTGTAAAATAAATGGCATAATTATAAGGAAATGTGTCCTGTTAAAATATAGGGTTATAGTTATAATACAACGTACTATAGTTTTTACTACAAGAGCATACAGCAAATCAGGATGGATCAGAGAAGGTTCCAAATACATTCATGCAGCTAAGACCAAGGTTAGATCACCTAATGATACAATAAAAAGTTAATCATGAAAATGCTTGCAAAATTCATTATGAAATGAGTATTTCATTATGAAAGATGTACTTTTCTCCATAAAAATTCAGATGATGAATTATTGGGTTCCACAAGTGGAAAGCCAATTGCTGTAATCTTCTGATTTAACCAGTATCAATGAGTGAATATCAAAGAAAGGACCACATTCAATTCAGTGAAAAAAAGATTTATCACATGAAAACTGATTTATCTGAGTGGCAATTCAATAAAAAAAAACTCATCTCACTATTTATCATTTGAAAACTCTATTGAAGTCTAGGGGAAAATGGAACTGAATCTCATCCATGTTTTTTCACGTGATAAACCATGCGATACATTTTTCTTGCTGAATTGAATTTGATGTAAATAGCAAGATTCCATTAATTGAAAAAGGGTTTATCACATGAAAACTCATGGACAAGATTCAATTTGAGATGTAATTCAATTCAGTAAAACTATCTCACTGTTTATTGTGTGAAAAATCTATTGAAACTGAACTAGGAGAAAAGCTTTTTCTCCTCAAATTGAATCACGTCCATGAATTTTCACGATATACCATGGGGCAGATTTATCATTGGTTGAATTTCGAATAAAAAAAATTCGAAATTCGACCATATGAATACAAGGGAAGTAAAATCCTATTTTACCGCAATTCGATCAATCGAATGATCAAATAAAAAAAATTTGATCGATCGACAGTTTGATCGATCGATTCAAACTATTTAATCAATAGATCAAATCAAATTTTTTTTTATTCGATCAAAGATAATGATTCCCAATTCAGTAGCTTGGTTCTGGCGAAGTAGGTGGTTGAATAAAAATTTAAAGGGGAAGTTATTCGACCATCGAATAAAATTTTTTTTTGAATATTCGAATTATTAGAATTCGAATATTCGATTGTCGAATTTGCCTAATTTGCATATTTGAAGATTCAAATTCGAATTTATATTAAATTCAATTGAACTTCAAATTATTCACATGAATTTTGTAAATATGCCCCATGCGATAACATTTTCTCACTGATTTGAATCTGGTCCAGGACCAGGAGAAGGTAGCCTTGAGTTTGTACCTTTTTTGTACTGTAATCCAAGATGATTAGGAAAAGCTGCCAATTTGGTCAAAATTGTTTTACATATATGGTAATCTAAATTAGCCTTCAAGTGCCAATTATACAAATTGTACCTTTTAAGATTTGAAAAGCCTTTCCATACTAATTAAACACAGTTTATTAAACAGAACCAAGGAGATTGTGCTCTAGGAGCAACCAAACTGCAATCATATTTCATATGAAAGTGTATATGTAACATTAAAGTGTTGGAAAGGGTATTCCCATAAAACAAAATAGCTTCAAAACAATTTCATAAAATTTTTAAAGCAGAACCTTGATGTAAGTTTGGTAATACTTCTAAAACTGTATGATAAGCAGTAAAAATGGAAACCCCCACTAGATCATCATCTTTGCTTTGGCTCATCTGGGATATGCTTCAGGATCACATGAAACAGTAGCACACAAAGGTGTGGAGGAAGAACACAAAGTATTGATTATATGTAGAGGAACGAGAACCTGGCATGCCTGGGAGTGCAAGATCAGACATTGAGATTTACAACTGGGACCCTCTCCAGGATTCTATTGCATTCAATCAATGCAGCTTTCTTGCATTCTTTGAATTATTATTTTTTGATATGAAAACATTACAACTTAGCACGCTTTGATTTCTGACCTTCTGAGATGCTATGTGTGACATTTCAAAGTTTCCATTACAGCTAGAAAGGAAGCAAAAGTAATATTGGAAGCAATGCATTAAGTCTGGATGGTCCTTGCCTTCCATATGTACTCAGCTTTGACTATTGATGCAGTTTGGGTATTGCTATTTCATTTGTCTAGTTTGCATTAATTTAATTTAATTTTATTAATTAATTGTGCATATCAGTGTCATGGGGCACGAAAAATGTTTTTGGATTCAGCTAAAGAGTGAAAATTCACAAAAATATACTTAATAACATAATAGAATTCAATTTTTATTTGAATATTCTGTTTGCTATTCCAAGAAAACTTCCAAATTTCAAAACTTCATTATTAATTAGTTGCACAGAAGACTGTCCTTAATTCGTTATCATAATTTAACATAATGAATATTTTGTCCCATTTCTCATTAGAAAACATTTTTAAAAATGCAAGCAATATTGCATTTAAATCATCTGTCAGTTTCAGATAAATCCAGAAGTCATAAAAGAGCAAATTTGGTCCATCCAAATTCTAAGGAATGCTGGTTATTTTGACCCCTAAACAGAATCTAAAGTCTATAGTTAGTTTTCAGCTGCTCTAAATCTCAGAAGAGTCCAAAATAACATTGAAGTTCAAATTTGGTCTATCCAAGTATCCTAACCCAGTTTCCCTACAATTCAAATAAATATTCACAAAGTAAACAAAAATGTTGCCTTTTAGAGCGGTTTGCCCCACACATGACAGTAGAATAGTGATTGTGAATTGTATAGTTTGTGATAGTGAGCAGTGTACTGTATGTAGTAAAACTTCTTCATTAAAGGTTTTTGTGCTTGCTCCAAAAGTTTACTCCACCTTCAAGCAGGTGCTAAAGTTACCTAATTCAATAAAAGCCTAATATTACATTGCAACATACAAACTTTTTATTCTTATTTGTGAGCAACTGTGTTCTGTTTTTTTAGCATTTGTCAATCTCAAAAACATCAATGAAGGTTCAAATTTGCCCATCCAGATCATCTAAGGAACATCTAATTTTCCACCTTTATGGAAGGTTCAAATGTGGTCCACCCAGGAACTAATGAACATCCACAGTTCCCACTTGCATGTAGAATCTAAAACCTATTTTGTGTTTTGAACCACTGTCAATGACTTAAAAAAGTGGCTCAAAACACACTGTCTGGGTGTCTCCGAAAAGTAAAAGAATCATGAAGATTTGAATGTGATTCAAGCCTTAGCAAACATCCAATTTTTTACACCAATATGGGAAACCTACTGAATCGAATATTGCAAGTTATAGAATTGATCTATAACCAGACAGTGTAAAAGAAGGCACTCAGTATGTGGGTCAAGAAACTTGTTGGCCTAACATAATTCTCAATCGGGATACATTATATCTGTTGGTCTGTGGCCCAAGCCTTAGGATTTGGAGGTAATTACTGTTCAGATGAATCCAATTGCTAGAAAGAGTAGGGTCAACGTCAATGATTGAATTGGTGGTTGAACATTTCTAGCTTGTATCTTTGTAAACCTTAGCTCTGATAAATGTTTTAAATGAGTTAGTTATATGACAAAGAATACTGGAGCTTTAGACCAACAAACAATGGAGAAGAATTGCAGATTGTTTTTATATCAGCAACTTTTTTGAAAATATAATTAACTCCGGGTGCAAGTCACACAATGTTAACACCCGTCCACTTTTGGAACACCTGGTGCCAACATCCAGGTCAGAACCCATAATGAAATAAAGGCTTTTAATGATATATTCCTTTAGTGATGCTGTCAATTGAATGTGTGAAGACTTGCATGTTTGCATCTATATGCATCACTTTTTCTATATGAGGTGTCAGACTTGAGTTCTCTTGAATTCCTGTAAGCCCTTTTATCTCATGTATCGATCAGCAGTTGAATGTTTGAGAAATACACCAATCTTCCATATAGTGCTGTACACTATGTTAATAATAGCAATGTTAATAATAAAACATCCTGATTATTATTCACACATATTGGCAAATCCCAATGCTCATAACCTCTGTGCAAACTTCCGTTTGACCATATTATGTTGCCAAAGACACCAATTAATATTTTCTTCTAGACAACAAAACAATAGTCAACGCATCTCCATTAAGTTCAAAGAGTAATTGAATTATAAAATTTTCTTTCCCAGTGAGTCATTGTTTCATCAAGACAATTTGGTTAAAACATACATTTTAATTTTAGTTGTACTGGATGAGTAATTATGCCTTCAGCCAACCCTACTAAACCTTTTCCTTTTCCTACTAAACCTTTTCCTTCGAACTAAATAATAAGAAATAAGGACAAAAACAAATAAATGTCATAAAGGAAGATATTTTGTTACGTTGTGAATTAAATTATGGTATAGTGAAGTTTTGGGGGGTTATTTATCAAAATCCGAATTTTTCAGATTTTTTAAATAGAAACGGTCTGACCAAAACTATAATCTGTGATTTACCCTCATTTATCAATATAAAAAACATGAAAACAATCTACAAAAAGCACAGCTTTTTCAGATTGTCACATATAAAATGTAAATTTTTCTGAAATTTTACTAGTCATAATGTCACACGTGGCTTATTTATTAGAGGTTGGTGAGGTTGATGTGGAAATGCAGGTATGAAAATGTTCTGCCCTAAATCACTAGTGACTGTTTTCTGGGTGGAAAACCATTCATATTTGCACTTTCAAAAGGTTGTGGGGGGGGTTGCGGGGAGTTTCCGTCAGCAGAAAAACCCCTGCTCTGCCCCATGTATAATTGAGATATAAACTGAAGACATAACAAAGGACAGCAGAAGTTACCCATTATTTTTAAGATCCATTACATTCTATACAGTTCAACCCAGAGTTGTACTGTGGAAATGGGGATTTTTATGAGTTCGCAATGAGTAGATTAACCTACAGGCTGAGCCACTATGATCCAATTGTTGGCCTCGGGTTTGAAAATCAGATAACTGTTGAGCCTCTGGGCCAACACTAAAAAAATGGCAGGGTCCCCTACACAGCCCAATAAGCTGCTGAATCAGCTTGAGTCAGAAGTCAGAAGCATTTATTGGGTCATGTATGGCCATCCTTATTCTACATCAGCATTTATCATTCAGCAGAGAAGAGCTCAAACCTTAGCATGCAACTTATTAGTTACTTTAATTCTAACTGCCTGTCACAGCTGCCAATTATTATTTTATCATTTCTTTTTATTTCATGTACAGTGAGGAACAATACACAGCCAACACAATAAGTGCCTAGAGACAATAAACATTATAAATGTAGTGCATCACATCATGATTGAAAGTCACAAGAAAGCAGGTTCAGACGCTATGTGCCATTATAAATGTATAGCTGAACACAAAAAAAAAGAAAAGGGTAATGCTATAGTAGATAAGGTTAAAAAAGGGGAAAAATCAGAAAAGAAAAGTAAGAAAGAACAAAAAGGTGCATAGAACTGGGCCCCTCAATACCTGCACCTCTTCAGTCCATAGCAATATGAATAGGTGGATCTTGCAGCAGTATTGAACTTTTGTACCACTAAATGGTTTGAAAGCAATTGTGGGTTTGGGTTGAAAGGTCTAATGTCAAGTTATCAATATAGATACCATGTGAGAGTTCCCAAACGTTTGCATGGTTTCTTCCTTCAAATACCTTGCTACCTACTGGGAGGGTTTTTCCCAAACCAAAAAATAAAAGCTTGACAGGTTTCAGGTGCAGAGTTCTCTGTTTTCTTTGGGAAAACCTGCTTGGAGGGGTTGGACCAGAATTCTTGGACATGAAGGCTCAAACATTCTTAAATTCTTCAGTGTCTGCAGTGTGGGGGCAGGTAGCCTCTATGTATGTTTTTGAGCATCATTTATGCAATATTCACCATTCAAAGCATCCTGTGAGGTTTTTAAAATATTTGGTCTATCGTGATAAACCAATGGATATTGTAGAGTGGTCAAGTATTCTACATATAATTGCATAAGATCATGTGATGGCTTGAAAGATAGAAGTTTTGTCTAATAGGAAGTCATCAATGCCATTATCCCAGTCCAGGTCAACAAGGGTACAAGGCACTTTAGAGACATAACTCTTAACCCGATAATAGGAAAAAATTGTGGAAATTTATCAGTGGAAACAAAGCAATAGTCTCTGTTAATTGCTGTTTTCTGACTGTGAAATTTAACCTACCAACCTTGGTTCTGATTCTTAAAATCGGCAGTTACCCAGGAAAGGGAGTCAGATAAAATATCCGATTTGAGGCCCAATTTTAGTTCTAGATTATCTCAAAGTTTTTACAAGTTGTGTAGAGGGGAGGGGACAGCTGACAATTTAGATTAAAACAAATAACAGGTCTCAAGGTCAGGTTGTTGCTTCTTCTATGCTGGCTATAACCTAAATGTTAGCAGTATGGCTGCCTCTGTTTATATTTCGAAATGCAGTTAATGGAGCAATCCATGCCCCTACTGTTTGCTTGAATTTAAAAGGAAAATAAAATGAGCCTTTCCTTAGAATAAAAGTGAATTTCAAATGTAGTTAATATTAATTCATTGATATATTCCTGTAGATCAAATATGTTGTTCCTTTCCACCCCCCCCCCCCCCCCCCCCCCCAAGCTGACAAATTTGCTGAGATAACACGGAAGCCTTTACAGAGAAGGTCTGGCTGGCGATAGACAAGACACATAACTGAAGCTGACAGCAGCAAATAGAGTCAGCGGTGGGTGAGAGACATTCAGTGATTCCTATACATCTGCCTGCCTTCTGTGTTCTCCATATGTTATAGCTACTGTGACTTTTGTTTAAAGTCAAAGATTCTTAAATGAGCCCATTTCTTTACTACATTAGTACTGCACAGCATATCCTATTAGCCCAGTGTATATGCATTCAGCACTACCAGGGGAGCAGGGGGTGCAATTGCACCAGGGCCAGCTCCCTCTTGGGGCCAGAGAGGCTAGGAGAACTCCAATGTGCAATTCATAGGGGGAGAGCCCAATAGGGGGCCCGGGTGCCAATCCTGCACCAGGGCCCACCAGAAAGTAGTTACGCCACTGCATTCAGCTACACAAATACTGCACATGTCCTGTTATTCCAGCACACCTAGCCATTAAGAAGCAATTACCAGTTCTACCAGGACATTGTTTGTATTTGCTGTAACTGTGACTTTGTCAGGAATGTTGCCCAGAGCATTACTCGGAGCTCCAGGCTGCGCATGGCCATAGGCGCCACATGGGTAACGGTACCAGCGGGATGACATCAGTGTGCCACGAGGGATGCACGGCACATTGCATCACAGCATCCGCGCCAATCTTGGCACCAAAATCTGTTTAAAAGGATGCCCTGGATGCCATTTTTTCACCCAAATAAAGGTCATCATGTTTGGTGTTCCTGGGTGCTCATATATTATTGTGTGAATCTGATATTGATTCCTGCCTATTTCCTGTTATTCAACCTTTGCTGCCTGCCTAGCTGAAATATTATGTAGACTTTTGACTACTCTCTTGATCATCCCTTGGTACCATGTATTGGACTCTCTGGAAGAGCTTCCTTCTAGATCCTGACTACCTCTCCCGTGGGAGCCGCAGGCCCCCTGACAAACATATGAGCAGAAGCTCAGGTTCTGAGCTGGAGCTAGCCTTCAGGAAGCTTCTTCAAGCAATGCTGACACTTTCTTCTTTTATCTAGGAAGCATGCTATAACCCCTAGGAACCATGCTTTAACCCTCTGGTTTTAATTCCAATTCCTTGCACTCCTCCAAGCCCTTTTGACTTGCAGGGGCCCTTGCACAGTGACCAATGTATCTAGCCTTCATGCTATACTCTAGAGCAGCGGAAGTGGAAGGATACTATACTCTAGAGCAGTGATACCAAACCAGTGGCTTGTGAGCAACATGGATGTTGCTTTCAGAAGCCTCAAAGCATGTGCTTATTTTTTGAATTCCATGTTTTTAGGCAAGTTTTAGTAACACAAAAACCTTGTGTATTGCCAAACAGATTCTCCTGTAGGCTGCAAGTTTTCATACGGGCTACCAATAGCCGATCACAGCCGATATTTGGTACCCCCAGGAATTTTTTTTTTTGCATGCTTGTGTTGCTCTCCAACTTATTTTTACATTTGGATGTGGCTCACAGGTATAAAAAAAAAGTTGCGGACCCCTGCTCTAGAGATACGGTTCATATTGGTTCATAGTGGTTCTTCACCCT
This sequence comes from Xenopus borealis, assembly GCA_024363595.1. Taxonomy (NCBI): domain Eukaryota; kingdom Metazoa; phylum Chordata; class Amphibia; order Anura; family Pipidae; genus Xenopus; species Xenopus borealis. Next base: position 8,406,067 of record CM044440.1, on the reverse strand, counting down.
TTTACATATTTGCTCTTCAGTATTTTGTAGAGTTCTACAATAAATGTGTAGCCACCCCAAGTCTTCAATAATATCAATTCAATACCATTTTACTGGTTCTAATACAAGAAGATTTATTTCACTGATACTGGCAGTATTCCAATTTCTTTTGACATAGATAGTCATTACACAGGGGGATGTTTTTATGGGATCAAATAATTATAGGACCAATTGACCCTGAAGGCATTGACCAAGTGCAAAAAATGGGAATCCTGCAGGTTGCAACTGGGGTTTTAGCTTTTTGTTTTTCTACAGTGATGCTTAAAGGTATTCTGTCATTATTTTTATGGTGTAATTTTTATTACACTGTTTACACTGCAAATAATTCACTCTACCATGCAATATGCTTCTTTTTTTTTT
>CM044440.1:8084159-8096915 GCA_024363595.1 Xenopus borealis | reverse complement strand
CCTTGGGGGGGTTACGTTTTTAGCGCTGATGTCTGTGTGGTCTTTTAACTTTGATGTGTAGTGGCCAGGGATTAGGGGCGGGGCTTGGGTGCTAGGGCCCCGAAAATTTTGTTGTGCGGGGCCCTGTGATTTCTAATGGCGGTCCTGGTCTGTACAACCGATTCAGGGAGAGAATTCCACATCTTCACAGCTCTCACTGTAACAAACACCTTCTGAATATTTAGGTGGAACCTCTTTTCTTCTAATCAGAATGGGTGACCTTGTGTCAGCTGGAAAGACCTACTGGTGAATAAAGCATTAGAGAGATTATTATATGATCCTCTTATATATTTATACATAGTTATCATATCACCCCTTAAGCGCCTCTTCTCCAGCTGAACATCCCCAATTTGGCCAGTCTTTCCTCATAGCTAAGATTTTCCCTTTACCAGCTTAGTTGCCCTTCTCTGTACCCTCTCTAATACAATAATGTCCTGTTTGAGTGATGGAGACCAAAACTGTACGGCATATTCTAGATGTGGCCTTACAAGTGCTCTATACAGTGGGACCCCCTCCTCCCGTTACTCTATACCCCTTTTAATACAGCTCAAATCTTATTGGCCCTTGATGTTGCTGACTGGCACTGCTTGCTACAGCCAAGTTTATCCTCAGGACGCCAAGGTCTTTTCCATAATGGATTTGCCTAGTGCAGTCCCATTAAGGGTATAAAAGGGTTTTGTCGCAGTTGTCCGGAACCAAGAATTTGCTCCAACTGCTCATTCGCTGAAACGATGTTAAATACACAAAGATTACCGAAGAAGAAGAAGATGGCTGCCGTGAACTCAGACGCCCGACTGTGCCGCAAGGGGTGAATAAAAAGTTCGGGGAATTTGCCTGGGGTAGAAAGAAGGCTGGGGGGGAGTGTTTTTTTTTTTAAAGTATGGGTTTGGTTCTCCTTTAAGGATTGGTGATCCTAATTACGGTAAGAAAATCCCAGGCCCCGAGCATTCTGAATAACATGTCCCATACCTGTATCAGTCATTCAGCCATAGTTACAAGAGTATATAGGATAACTAATGCCCCTTCACTCCAAGTAATTTTCAAGCGGAGCTTTTAGATGTACAGTATATTGAGCGGTTACTTCTTCCTGAATCTCGAGTTGAGCCCTTTTGCCAATGCTCACAGCCCTCCCAGGGAGTTAATCCCGACACTTGTAGATTCACTAATCTACAAGTATTTATGTACCTTATTTTAATTATTATCCTTTTGTTCTAGGTAGAAATAAATTTTTAAAGGGGATCATAAAGACACAAGCACCCATTCTTGGGTCCCTACTTGTTGGCTGGGTGCAAGACAAGCCGCGGGTTAAGCATGTCTCCCTGTAGCGTAACAATAAACATACACTCATTAGTATACTAATAGTAGGGGCCGTACGGATGCCAAATGTATAATGATCTTCAAACAGAGGCGCAAGGTGGCTACTTGTTCCCCACAGTATGCCGTGTAAATTAACCTTCGTCCTAAAATGGATCATTACATTTTATTGGATAAAAATGTTAAAAGTAGGAATGAAGCAGGAATAATCTCTAACATCTGATTGCAGATTATGTTAAAGTTGCATTACCATCTGGATATGTTTGCTGCAAGCTAAGCTAGAAGTAGAGGATCCTGTGCCTTGAGATCAAATGAACTCCTTCCTTAATTCAATAGAATTTCTTGCATTCTAAAAATACTACAAGGGCAGAAAGGGCTATTGCCAGTTCTACTGTTATCAGTATTGTAACTGCATTGGCTGTTGGCACAACCCCTTAGGGGACCACAGGCTGTCTGACAGCTTCCAGGATCCAGCTCCAGCCCCCTGCTGGGCACCAGACCAGATCCCCATTTCCCTTGCAGCCAGCCACCAGACCCAATCCCCCCTTTACCCCCTTTGTAACCAGGCTACAGACCCGATTCCCCCTTCACCTCCCCTATGGCCAGCCACCGGATTGGATCACCCCTTGTGACCAACTGCCAGACCTGATCTCCCTTCATCCCCTTTGTGACCAGCCTCCAGACCTGATTCCCTCCTCACCTTCCCCATGACCAACCACCAGACCTGATCCCCTTTCACCCTTGTGACCAACTGTCAGACCTGATCCTCCATCCCCCTCGACCAGCCACCAGACCCGATCACCTTTCACCTCAATTGACCAGCCACCAGACCCAATCGCTCATCACCCCCATGACCACCCACTAGACCCGATCCCCTTTCATATCCTGTGACCAGCCATTAGACCTGATCCCCCCTTCACCCCACAACCAACCACCACACCTGATTGTTTTCTCTGGAAAAAAGGCGCTTGTGAGGGGACATGATTATACTTTACAAATATATTCGAGGACATTATAGAAAAAACCTGGGGACCTTTTTACCCATAAAGAGGATCACCAGAGGCCACCCCTTCAGACTAGAAGAAAAGGACTTTCATTTAAAGGAACAGAGTAGGTGGTTCTTCACAGTGAGGACAGTGAGGTTGTGGAATGCACTGCCGGGTGATGTTGTGATGCTGATTCTGTTGATACTTTTAAGAGGGGTTTGGATGATTTTTTGGACAGACATAATATCAAAGGCTATTTTGATACTAAACTCTACAGTTAGTATAGCTATGGGCATATATGGTTTGTGTGAAAGAGTGGAGGGGTGTGTGTGTATGCTGGGTTTTAATTTGGAGGGGTTGAACTTGATGGACTCTGTCTTTTTTCAACCCAATTTAACTATGTAACTATGATTCCCCTTTTCCCTTGCAACCAGCCCCTCAGACCTGATCCCCCTTCACCTTATGCTAGATCCAATACTAATTCCCCACAACCACCACAGCTCCTATCCAGTGTCGGACTGGCCCACCAGAATACCAGGAAAACACCCGGTGGGCCAAGGTGTCAGTGGGCCCTCATGCTGCTAAACTTTTGGCCTATTTCATGGCCATTCCCTATTTCTATGAGAACAAAGAGGCTAAATAGATGGAATAATTGATTATAGTATGTAAAGTAAACAAACTAGGAGAATAGAGGTTGATTGAGGAGATGAAGAATATTGGTCTAAGGTTTTATGTTGGGCCCCTCGTCTAAGGTTTTTGGGTGGGCCCCTGGTGTCCCAGTCCGACACAGCTCCTATCCCCATCCCTACTGCTGATTTGTTTGAACTTTGCCATTTAGCAACCCCTTCCATTTGCACCCTAGGCCCCTGCCTTCCCCTAGTTCTGGCCCTGGTAGGAATTACCTCCATATTTGGGGTGGGGGTTCCCTGGCATCTACAGGCCCACTTGTGCAAAATCCGACAGACGGATGGATGTAATAGTGCTAAGTGCATCTGTACACAAGTGCACAGAGCATATTTGTTAAATTTGTAGTTTTTCCCCCCAAAAAAACCAGAGTGAAACCCAGGATCCCCATCATGCAGTGGCAAGAAGGCTTTGAGTTTGTGAATAATATTGCCTCTCCAGAAAGCATTCCTCCATTCCCCAGCCCTGACATTATACTATTCCCTTCTCATTTAGCATGTAAATAAAAATCCATTTTAGAGAAAAACATTTTTAAACGTTTTCGGGCAACTGCGAAATCTCTCCGGTAATAATCTCTCCGTTTATGCCACCGAGAGTAAATGTGGTCCATTACAAGGATACCTCAAATCGATTTAATGTACAATAGACATAACAAATACGGTTAAATGTGGATTTTATTGCAGCGTCTGCACAACTCATTAAAGCTTGCGGTTGTGTCTTTTCCCCCCCCTTTCAAAATAAATTGGATATTGCATTTCAGTAATATGCATACGCTTATGTTATCACAAGTATCTGCTTATTACATGCTACTGAACCTGAATGGCTCTTTCTACTTTTATCTTTGTTTCTTCCAGTTACTTATTCTGTAATCTCTGGATAAATGTCACATCTAGTGCCTGAATGTTGTGGTACGTTAATGTAACATAGAATGCATTCTGCTATCTCTGGTCCAGTAACCCACGGCACCAAGTCAACATCTTGGCTTTCATTGGCCTATTATAGTTAGAAGGTTAAAATTAAAGGTCTGTCTACTATTCTATATGGGTTTGGTAAAGATCCATCCATTAGAATTCTACTATTGTGCATTGTCTAATGTAACGAAATATTCTGTCCTGATCACAAATTAAAGGTGTTGTTCACTTTTGGGTTAACTTTTAGTATGATGTAGAGAGTGATATTCTGAGACAATTTGCAATTGGTTTCCATTTTTTATTATTTGTTGTTTTTGGGTTATTTAGCTTTTTATTCAGCAGCTCTCCAGTTTGCAATTTCAGCCATCTGTTTGGCTGTAATATAAATAAGAGAGAGCCTAAAAAGAAAGACAAATAATACAAAGTAGCAAAAACAATACCTAGGTTTACAGAGCATTTGTTTTTTTAGATGGGGTCAGCGACCCCGATTTGAAAGCTTGGCAGATTCAGAAGAAGGCAAATACTTCAAAAACTAGAAAAAAATTTTAAAAATGAAGGCCAGTTGAAAATTTGCTCATTCTATAACAAACTAAAAGTCAACTTAAAGGTGACCCACCCCTTTTAAGTTATTTTAATGAAAAAATGTAAAGGGAAAACAAGAATAAATAGTTTTATTTTTAGAAGTATATTAAAAAAAATAACACCTAGAGGAAAATGAGGAGTTCAGAGACCATTTATAACGGTATCTGGCATTCAGTAGAATAATTGACTTTAAAGGTAAGATACCCCTCCTCCTTTTTGACAGATATACACCCCCTTTTAGACATGACCTAATTCAGTTGGGATTATGACTATATTATGATAAGGTGTATAGACAATATCTGAACTGCCAAAATAAATTCAAATGCATTTTTGTTTTACACAGATGTACCTGGTTCTAAATATTGAAAATAAACCATGATAGTCTGTCTGTGGGACCAGTTCCCCGCCCCCTTAGGCTCACAATGTAATTCAGCTCCTTCCTTACCTTGTTCCATTGTGAAGTGATGGATTCTGGGACTTGGGAGCACCTTTGCTTTCCAGAGGATATGTGCACCACCAACTATAGAAAGCTGAGGGACTCAGGGATGCAGCCCCAGTATCCATCACTTTACAATGGAAGGGTTGCAATCTCTTAGCCTAAGGCATGTTGGGTTTTGTTAGAGTATCATGATTTTCTTATGATCCGTGGAATTGGGTATATCACTGTAAAAGGAAAAAATATATATATTTTAAATTTTTTTTTAAATTATATTTATTTTTAGAAGCTCAGATCGTGTTTATGCACCTTCGTTACATAAGCCCAACAGAATGAGCTGATGTCATAAAGGAGGTATATTTCCCCTTTAATTGCGATGTCAATTAGGAAGGAAGAAATGCAGGAGATCCTTGGAATGTACCATGCTGCCAAAAATTGGGCATGACCTAGTGTGATGTGGGGGACGTGGTCTTGTGTGATGTCACAAATATGCTTGCTTTGCGTTGTTAAAATCTGTGAAATTAGCCATGGATGGTGGGGGGAGAGCAGGGGGAGGCTTTTTAAAACCAGGTAACTCACTGGTTTAACCTTGTGATGTCTTACTAATGTAGATAGATATGATGATCTTTCCTAGCGTTCATCACATAGATTGTTCATTTGGTCATTTGAAGAAAGCCTAGGGGCAAATTTACTATTATTGCCCATAATTAGCTCGACCAAATTCGCAATTCGATAAGTATTCGACCATCGAATGCTTATCGAATTGTTTTAGGTTATCATTTTGCTCGATATCCGATTTCTCAATGAATTCGAATGATTGGATACCGATCGTTCGGTTTCACAAAAAAAAACTTGAAATTTCCTTCGAGAGTCCGAAATTTTTTTACGATTTGAATGATCGAACGCTACGATTGTACAAATGGTATTCGAGAAGGACTTAGGGGCCGATTTAAGAAATTCACATTCTAATTCCGATTTTTTCAGATGATCGAAAATTCCAATTTCTGCATTTTCGATCATCGAATATTGAACAATTAGAATGAATTAGAATGATCGTTCGATCATCGAATTTTGGAAAAATCTAAACCTATTTGACTGCCCAATTCGGCAGATAGGACCTACCGAATTGCAATAGAAGCCTATGGGAAGCCTGCCATAGGCTTCTGAAGCTAAGTCCTGATCGAATAGGATTCGTACGATCGAAGTCTTCGATCGTTCGAATCGTACAAATCATTCGAATGATCGAATAATTCATTCGAATGATTGAACGATCATTATTCGATCTTCGAATGATCGACGATCGAATAAAAGGGTAGCCTAAAACTAACTGATTAGCATTCGAAAATCGAATGCTAATCGAATATCGAGGGAAAACGAATATTTTTTGGGCAATAATAGTAAATTTGCCCCTTAGTCTCTGAAGCCTATGGGGGGCTTCCCATAGGCTTTTATTGCAATTCGATAGGTTCAATCTGGCGAAGTAGGCAGTCGAATAACTTTAAAATTTAGATTTCTTCGATCATCGAATGATCGAATTACCAAATATCCAATCATTCGATCTATTCGATATTCCATGATCGAAGAGGACAAATTTCACTTTACAATTTCATGAAAAACTTCGATCATTTCACGTGAAATTCTTAAATCTGCCCCCTAGTGTCGGAACGCTTCAGTCCAGGTTTCATGGAGCCACCAACATTAACATTAAATCTAATATTTCCTATGAAACTCTCACTGTGAGTCCTGTTAGTCACTGGGAGAAGTAGTTACATTCTAATTTTTGCTATACAGGCATTTAGTTAAATGCATGCTTGGATGTTGATCTACTAACTAACCTTTTGATACCATCCTACCAAAGTATGGGTTTTTTTGGTATTTTTTTTTTTTTTTAATTCTTTTAGAACTGTTTCATAGAAGAGAACCTGAGAGGCTAGCCCTAGGCACATCATTGCCATAAACCTGCCAATCTTGTATCTGTTGTCTTTCCTTGCTGGAGAATAGTTTGCATTTGGGGTTCATCGTCGAACAATGTTAAGTTCTGATAATTTAACCAAAACCTCTTTCTTGAGTTGACATCAACGAGCAGCGCTAACCCTAACCTAGTTGGCATCTCAATTTATAGACCAACCCATCTTTGACATCACAAACGTCGGCAGATAGTGCCTAAAATTTGAGACCTCCAGAGCCAAAAGCCATCAGAGAAAGACATCAAAGGAAGAGCTCAACCCAAACCTGCCCATGACCCACTAAATGTTTGTGGAAGTCGGACCAAACCCAACTGTGGACCTATGATGATTCCTGCTGGGTTTGACATCACTACCCGCGTATGGCCAGCTTTAGTAAAACGGACCATAATGAAGCCTAACCAGCTTGTTAGATGGACTATACAGCTTATACTGTATATGGCTTAAGCAAGCCTGTGAAGTTCAGGTATGGAACCTATTATCCAGAACAGTCAGGGTTTTCTAAATAAGTATACTAAAAAATTATTTAAACATTAAATAAACCCAATAGGTTTGGTTTGCCTCCAACAAGGATTAAATATAGTTGGATATACTTACTCCAAACTAAAATATAATCAATCCTTATTAGAATCAAAACAATCCCATCAGAGTTATTTAATGTTTACATACGTTTCTAGTAGACAAAATAATTAAAGATCCAGATTACAGAAAGATCCTTTATCTGGAATACCCCAGGTCCTGAGGATCCTGGGTAACAGGTCCCATACCTGTACTCGCAAATGGCTTCTATCTGTATTAAAAGGCACTTGTGTCGAAGGCACTTCATTCTTTACAATACGTAACATGAATTAAGCAGCATTTGTATTATTCATAATATACTCATTATTAGACATACTTTGAACCTATGTTTTACTTTCCTTTGCTGAAGTCCTTCCTCCGCATACAGCATTTTCCTTTGTTTCCTTGGCACAGGACTCCAGAGGGGAGCGTTGCAGTGAAGTTAGCCATTTTATTGCTGAAAATGCGGGCGCATTAAATGATTTCTTTTTTAATTACTAAAGTGCGGCATAAAAAACATCTGTTTACCAATGTACATAAACTTGTTGTTCCCTGGCATTTTGGGCCATTTGCAATACTGCCTTTAACAATGATTTCCTTTTTCTGTGTAATAATAAAGCAGTTGCTTGTAAATTAATTAAACTAAGATATAATTAATCCTTATTGGAAGCAGTACCAGCCTATTGGGTTTACTTAGAGGCAGATTTTTTTTACCTCTAATGAACGCGAATGACCTCGAAACGCGAATAGTATTTTATTTAAGAAAAAACTCGAACATATAAAACCTGAATGAATATTACCTACTCGACAACTCAATTTGAATATGAATCGAATCTGACTAAACTCGAATCAAGTTTTTTCTCCGAAAATAACCCTCAAATGTCAGGAAGGCTATTAACATCTTCAAATGGGTCTCTGGACCTCCACCATTGACTTGTACACGAACTCGGCAGGTTTTAGGAGGCGTTCTATAGAATTAGAGTTCTTCACGGGGTGAAGGTACAATTTTTGAATCTCAAATTTGAGTTTGGATTATTTCCAACTCGGATTTGTGAGTTTTGACCAAATATCCAACTTGAAAATTCAAATTTACAATTCGTAGTCTTAAGGCATGAATATCCAAACTACAGAAAGACCCATTATCTGGAAAGCCCCAGGTCCCTAGCATTCTGAAAAACAGGTCACATAACCATGTTTAGGCGTTCTATAAAGAGTCCCTGTACCCTAAAATAGTTCCTTCTGGAAATATCATTTTCAGTAGAGTTTCTGGGATAACACTGTAAAGAGCCAACGTAAGACAGGTAGAAGGTGAGGTGGTATAAATGATTCAGCTAAACTTTTTTAAACTGCCACTATCCATTCTCAGCTGGGGCCTCACACAGGTGATCCATAACCATGCAAGTATTTTATTAAACAACAATAACAAAGCAAATACTTCAAGATCAGAGGATGGGTCTCTGCCACGTACAACTTTGAAGGCATGAATTGACACTGTTTTAGAGCTGCTGACAGAGGTGATTTTGGGTCTGCAGTCTCCCTCACCTATGCAACTGGCTCTTAAATTTACATGGGATAGATTTTTAACTTGTACACTCACATGAACTATATATACTCATACACTAAGGGGCAGATTTATCAAATTCACATGAAGGATTCGAAAGTCTATCGAATTTTCAAAAAGATTAAACATTTTTGGAATGTTTTTGAAGACCACTTCAACCAGTGAATTTTGAAAATATGATCGAATCGAATGATTCGAATAAAAATATATTCAAATATTCAAATATTTGACAGTCGAATAACTTGCCCTTTAAATTTTTATTCGACTGCCTAGTTCGCCAGTTTCAACCTACCGAATTGGGTTTCATTGTTTATGATCGAATAAAAAAATTTTATCGAATGGATAAAATCGTTCGAGACGAACGATTTTATCGTTCGATCAAATTTTCCTTATTCGATCGAATAGCGGTAAAATCCTTTGAATTTGAATATCGAATTTGAAAGATTTTTATTCCCACACTATTCCCATGGTCGAATTCGAGGGTTTTTTAACCCTCGAATTCTACCATTAATAAATCTGCCCCTAAATGTTGATTTTAGTATCACAATAGCCTTGGATAATTTGAAGCCACTCTTAAAGGCATTAACAGAATCAGCCATCACAACACTATCCACAACCTCACTGTCCTCACTGAAAGAACCACCTACTCTGCTTCAAATTAAAGTTCTTTTCCTCTAGTCCAGGGGTCCCCAACCTTTTATACCTGTGACCCACAGTTAAATGTAAACGAAGTTGGGGGACAACACAAGAATTAAACATGTTCCTGGGGGTACGAAATTGAGCTGTGATTGGCCATTTGGTAGCCCTTATGTGGACTGGCAGCCTACAGGAGGTTCTGTTTTTGCAGTATATCTGGTATTAATTCAACCAAAACTTGCTTGCAAGTCAAGAATTCAAAAATAACCACTTTGAAGCCACTGGAGAAACATCCAAGGGGTTGATAAGCAACATGTTGCTCCTCGTACAGTGATCCTTTTTATGGAGAAAAAAAGATCTCCCCACTATCTTTCTACACTGCCCTCTAATGTACTTATAAAGAGTAATCCAAGAGTCTATTTGCTCCAAGAAAAAACAACCCCAATCTTGATAATTTGTCTTCCACCCTCATCACCAGTTTAGTTGCAACTCTCTCCAGCTCATTAATATTCTTCTAAGGGCAGAGACACACAGGAAGATTCGGGGAGTCTCCTGGTTACTAATTGTCTCTTCTTCTGACGAATAATCTCCCCAAACTGCCTTCCCGATTAGAATCTAAGTCGCAGCTGTGATGGCACTCGGAGCGGTTAGTTTTCCGAAGTTGCCTTTACAAGGAAAACTTCAGAAAACGAAGCGCTCCAAGTGCCATCCCACCAGTGATTTAGATTCTAGCTGGTGGGAAGGTAGTTCGAGATTAGTCGCCAGAAGAAGAGATGATTTGTCACCGGGGAACTAAATCTACCAGAATCTTCCCATGTTTCTCTGCCCTTAAGGACCAAAGCCCAAAACGACACTGCATACTCAAGTTGATGCCCTTACCAAGTTGAGGCAAAATTCTGTTTTCATCCCTTGCTTTAATGCCCTTTTTTTTTTTTTTTAGAAAAGACAACACTATGTTTGGCCACATCTCAAGCCTGAACAGTAGGAAGTGTAGAGAATCTGGAGCTCTTCTTCAGTTCCTCATCTTCCAACCCATCATGTACCGGCCAACATGGTGCATTGGCCCAATCTCTGAAGCATCTTCATACTACATGGATATTAACAGATCTTATATGTGCATGTATGGCTACCTTTAGTTATGCCACATCTCAGTGGGACAATTATGTAGTCCTGCAGCTTCAAAGGAGCCGTTAGTATCTGTCTCGTGAGAGACTGTGATGCCAAATGGGCCGCTACGGTACATGCAAATAGATGATCATTAATTAATTACCCCGCATATGACATGTTCCCTTTGCATTCCAGAACCGTGCGTCATTTGGAATCCTACGCACCCCCTCCACCAGCGTTTAAGACGTTAACAATGGTTAAATATATCGGCTCATATTCTAAGATACTTTTCTTCATACAAACAGTGTACACTTGTGACTGCTACAGATTATTCAACAAGAAGTCACACCTCAGCTAATTTGAAGGCAGATTTAACTCAGCTTTGGAAGCCCGAGGATAGTAATTTGAATTATGCATGAGTGTCTGGTGCACAGTTCCATTAGCCTGCGAGATAGTAAGGTAAACATGCTCTGAATGTTAAGTATTCTATACAAGTGCCAGCTACAGAAAGGAGAGTTTGTGGGGTTTTTTTTTTTTCCTGGTGCTAAATGGTTCAGGAGATATGTTACATATTGACGTTTATTAATGTATAAAGAGTGTTAATCTCGTCTTTATAATGTAGTTATGTAAATATCCCCCCCACCATCTCCCTTGCAGCTTGTGGCTTGTGTTCTCTTACTTAATGTCTGTTCAACAGTAATTCTAAAAATACCATATGCAGACCCACACTGAGCCTTCTGTCATGTGTAATTGTCTGCGGGCGGGGGGATCTTCTAATAGGTAAGGTTTAGAGGACACACATTACAAATCATAGAATTCTGCTGCTTCCAAATAACAGATTCCACCTGTCTTCTCTTTGCTTTCAATGGGAATTATGAGCTTTAATGGCAGACACATTTAATAGGGCTTGTTTATTTGTGGCACAATATTATACAACAATGCGAATGAAGAAAGAGTTTTGCGCCAGATCATATCTCCCTAGATATTGAAAGAACACGTATAACATGAAAAATTGTTTCTCCCGCTGGAGGTGAGGCCAGAGCCGGGCAAGGCTGGCCAAGTACCCTAGGAACATGGCCGGCAACCTGGCTCCACCCCAGCGTGAGCATGTCGTGACAATGGTGGTGGAGGGCAGAGAGATTGGGGAGCAGATAAGAGCGGGTAGGACTGGGGACTCAAGAGCAAGGACTAGGTTTATGCAGGCAAGAGGTATGTTCCCAGAGTACCCCTAGTTCCAGCTCTGGGTGTGGCTAAAAGAGCCCATATCCCTTGCAAAATATTCCCCAAATCCTTTGAAAAAGATTCGCCCAAAGCTGAACCCAAATTTGCATATGCAAATTAGTACACAGAGGGGGTGGAGGAGTGGACGGTTTAAAAAGATTTTTTGGATTTGGTTCAACCAGGCTCTTGGATTCGTCCAAATCCTACTGAAAAAGGCTGAATGTTGGCTGATTCCCAAAACGAATATGTATACACAAAAGTTACAGCACGCTTTCAGGGGTTTCAGTAATTAAATCTTTCACTCAGCACAATCCCACTTTGTTCAAAATCAAAGATAGCCTGATCTGCTTACCCTCTTACTGGGTTGACCCGCGTGCCGCTGCCCCGAGTCTGTAAGGGGGCAAATTCACAGTGTAAGTCCAATTGCAGTGCACTCCTGAGGTCAAGAATCGCTCAGCTTCAAAGTCTTGGTTAAAACATCAGTCTTTATTTTTTACATGTGGTAAAACAAAATTAAGCTCTAGGTCTGACGCGTTTCGTAACCACGTACTTCCTCAGAGACCTGATTCCCAAAACGAATCCTGTATTCGGTGCATCCCTGTGCTCACCCTTGTGGTCCAGTGGTTCGGCGGGGACGCCCGCCGCTCCTCTAATTAAAGACACATGCGCAATGGCGTGATTACATCAGTGCGCAATGGCGCGAAAATTTAAAACTATTTAAAGGAACTTTTGTGTTTACTCATTGCCTGTTATAGGT
>CM044440.1:8024745-8051594 GCA_024363595.1 Xenopus borealis | reverse complement strand
TTTGGTGTTACTTTTGACAGAGGACTCAAGAGCAGCAGGGATTACAGGTCTATTGATAAAGACCTTTCTGATAAAGCTTACTGAATTCTAGCCTTTCCTTCTCCTTTTAATAAAGTTCTTTGCCATGTCTCATTTTTGGGTAAGTCACCGGGTGACCCTACATCATTTGCCATAATCGAAACCTTTTTGAGAAGAACAGTTCAATTCTGCAAATACAGCTCACAGCAGGATTGCTCTGCTCACTGTGGAAGCACACCGTCCTACTAACTGCTCTATAAAAAGTTTTTTATAATGGAGGCAACATTGGGGCCGGCGTTATATTAGCCCCCATGTGGCTACATTGTCATCCCAACTAATTGCAAAAACTTTCTGGAGAGAACATTGCTTAAATATCCACTCCTCTAACTCTTCTTATTCCTCCAGAAAGCCACAGAGGGTTTGGGGCTGGACCACATCAGTTGAAAAATGTTATATATAGAGAAAGGACACCCAATTATAACAAAGTGTGAGGGGTTGTGGTTGAACCATGAGGCACTCTGCCTTCAGCTTTATGATATCCTTATCTTTTACAGTAGGGGGTACATCATTCCCCCATACACTCCTGTTGTCCAACAACCTTCCCTTGTGGAATTTGAAGTGAATGTTTTTACTAATGTTCTTATTAACATCACATAGGCTTTTATCTCCAAGCTTTTCAGAGTCCTAGTGCTGTTCAGCAACAAACCTCTGAGAGATTTTTTTCTTATACTTTTCTACAGCTCTTATGATCCCTTCATGAGCCTTTTTACAAGAGCTGCACTATAGTATTTATTATACGTTTTTCAATCTTGAATTGAGAATGTTCACATTTCTGTTTAATGCCATCGTTTTTATACTGATGCCATCAAATATCCTTGTTCTGCCTCTGCAATTATTGATTTATAGGTGAATTGTATTGTGGCTGATATACAGAGAAGGCTATAAAGCTCAAACAGGCTCTTTATACAGATGCCAATCTCCCATGATTGCAATAAATATGACTTGCAGTTGACAGTTGCACTCTCATTGTTAGAAGTTACCAAGAACTCACCACACCCACACAACAAAAACTGTCACTCTGGATGGGATTCGTTTTTTTTTCTTCTCCAAGTTAAAAAAAATAGATCCCTTAAATCTACAAATACTGTAAGACCCCCTGGTACGGAACAACTGCTACAGAAACGACCATGGCAAGAGACCACACTCTGTGAATCCTTTCAAATCCATATTAACTGCTACAACAGTCCAGTCATCCCCAAAGTTCTCTTCCAACTGTCTTAATTGTCATTTAATCCAAAAAAAGGACCCCAAAATACAGACAGTCATGGAAGATGACCAAATAAGAAGAAACAAGCAATTAAAAACCCATAGAACCCCCAAGAAATTAGTTGTGGTGGGATTTTTTATGGATAGAGGAACACATTATAACCTGCTGGAGTTCTGGACAATTTCTTAGTACTGCTTTGCTTCATGTCAGATGATGTGGAGCACTGTGAAACCAAAGCTCACCAAAGATATACATGATAGACAGTGGTGGAAGATGGCAGAATAAGAAGAACCAAGCAATTAAAATCCTGAAGGAACCCCAAGATATTAGTGGTGGTGGGAACTTTTTTGGATAAGGGTGCACACTATAACCTGAAAGAGTTCTGGGCAGTCTCTTATTGCTGCATTACTCCATGTCAGATGATGTGGAGCACTTTGAAACCAAAGCTCACCAAAGATATACACAATAGTGGTGGAAGATGAATGAATAAGAAGCTATTAAAATCCTGGAGGAACCCCAAGAAATTAGTTGTGGTGGGAACTTTTTTGAATAAGGGTCCACATTATAACCTAAAAGGGTGGAAGTTTCTTAGTATCACATTACTCCATGACAAGGAGCATTGTGAAACCAAAGCTCACCAAGATATACACAATAGTGGTGGAAGATGAACGAATAAGAAGAAACAAGCTATTAAAATCCTGCAGGAACCCCAAGAAATAAGTGATGGTGGGAACTTTTTTGAATAAGGGTCCACATTATAACCTAAAAGGGTGGAAGTTTCTTAGTACCACATTACTCCATGGCATGGAGCATTGTGAAACCAATGCTCACCAAGATATCCTAGTTTCCTTGTGTGCTTCTTGCTCTTTGCTTTTTTGCACTTCCCTCTACAAATAGATGGGCTTGAACAAGAGGACACCATGTATTACAAAAGGACACCAGACATTACAAGAAGACACCATGTAGGATTGGAAGTCTTCATTAAAGAGTCACTCATTTGTGTCAGGCATCCATGGAGTTACCAGTGTCGTCAAAGTATTGCCTTGTGTTGTGTTCAGCTTTTTCTTCAAGTTCAGATGGCCTTTGTGCCGAATAACTTTTATATTACAGCCTAAAACTCAAGGTGGACAGGGATACTTGGATCTGATTAAACATTTTATCAAATGCATTCCTTACTGCTCATGGGCATGTAGAGAACTTTGGGGGAGGGATGTTTAACTAGACAGTTGCGGCTTGATGAGGCATCAGCATATAAAGAAGTGAAGGAACTGCAGCTCCTCATCTCTTCTGCTAAATTGTCCTGAACAAGTGAAACAATGTAATTTGGCTCTTTGAAAGGTCAAATTGCAGAATAGACTGAGACACGTATTTTATATATAAGCACTCCCATACACAGGCTATGCTGTATGGAAAAAGGAGCCACCTAACAACCGGTTTCTGGTGAACTCCTGCTAGACATGACGCAAACTTAGTTTTGGTATCATATGTGTACAATTAAATGATACCAGTTATTTTAATGGTAATAGAGTTCATGTATGGAACCAAACATCTAGATACTTTAAGCTCCATGTGTATTCTTAGCTGGAACACAGAACACAAGGCTATTGTGTTGCTTTTGGAGGCACAGGCTGTTGGGCCGGCCAGAGTATCAGCCCGGTTGGGTCCTAGCAAAGACAATTTTAATCAACCTCTTTCTTATTTCCACCAGGGGCCTATTTGACATCTTTTAACATTGTCTACAGCTAAGAGTGACCTCAATGTCATGTTCTTTGTTGGGCCCTAGGAGGCTCATTCCAGCACTGAACAGCCCACTAGGGTATGGCAGTGCAGATAGCTGAAAAACATTTGTGTCACCATAGTAAATAATTTCCCCTTTGCTTGAGAGGGAAAAGGCGAGTGTGTGTTGACAGCACAATGAAAGGGTTTATGATGTGCGAGCTTCTCGCTAATCACTTGTGCTGCAGAGGTACCCACATCAAATGGAAGCCACGGCCTGAATAATTTATGGGAAATATGGATGCAAGATTAGCCAGACACCCTGTGGACAGGTTTCTCCTTCTCAGCACCACATGTCACCAAGCTCACAACAGACTGCTTTGTTTCCAGGCAAAGAAATGCATCCAGATGTAACAAGATAAAAAAAAAAGTGAAAATACCTTAAAATCTGGTCAGATCAGGGTACAACGCAGTTAGCTGGTTATTAGTAATATACTGAGTATACAGAGAAAAAGCTCCTGCTTAAGTTATATGTATAAATAATTACTGAAGGCTGAATACACCAAAACAGGTCTGTCTTTTGTATATACAAAGCCGTCACACTGTGAGCAATTTAAAGCTCTGGATTTGGCATGGCAGCACTGTTCCTCCCGTGCATGTAAAAAAAAAACCAAAAAAACAATGGCTACACCAAAGAAAGGGTTAATGCATTCCTAAACCCATTATTAATCTTGTGACTGGCATCTGTTCCGTTATTCCTGTCGTATGTAATGTCAAGTGACAGATGAGCAACCTGTGCAGAGCGCCCCTTGTCTCTTTGTCACTCTCAACCTTCTGCAGAGAAGTACAAGGATAATTAAAAGCTGCACTCGGTGTGACATGCTGAAAAATCCCCAAAAAGCTATGTAGTGTGCCTTTAGGTCTCATCAGAACCTCGTATGGATAATAAGCTCTCCCTGTAGGACATCGTCGGACCATTAAAAATACATTTCTGCATCCGACAGGCCCCTGCCGTCAGCGGACCATGGTTTTTATTCATTTAAAGGAGTAGTTCACTTTTGAATTAACTTTTAGTATGATGTAGACCTTGATATTCTGAAGCAAATTGCTTTTGGTCTTGATTTTTCTTTAGAAGCTCTCCAGTTTGATATTTTAGCAGCTATCTGTTTACTATGGTCTTATGTACTGTATCAACCAGGCAGTGGTTTGAATAAGGGTAAGGGTCTAAATAGGAAGATATGTAATAAAAATGAACAATGGCAATAAAATTGTAGCCTCACAGAGCAATCGTTTTTTTTGGTTTCCAGGGTCAGTGCCCCATTTGTAAGCTGGAAGGAGGCTTTTATCATATTTTTCAGTATCATAAACACTGTTCCAGATTTGGTGGTTCGAATAAGAGATTGGAAGATGAATAGGAGAGGTTGTAATTAGGAAGAGATATAATAAGAAAGAACAATAACATTGCAGCCTTACAGTGCGGTCATCTTTTGAATTCCAGGGTCAGTGCCCCATTTGTAAGCTGGAAGTAGTCAGTAGAAGAATCCAAAAAACATTAAACAATGTAATGATGAAGACCAAAAAGTTGCCTGAAATGGGACATTGTACAACATACTAAAAGTTAACGTAAATGTGTTGACGTAACCTCATTACGGCTTTATTTGAGGGTATGATGGAGAGATGTGCATTTGGCCTTCAACATCATCAGTCTATTACCTTATTATAGTATTGGGTCGAAATGTTTTGCATTGCCTTGAGTCCTGTTCTCCATAATTCTGGCACAGATATTATGTTTTCAGAGCAACTCCCACCAGCCTCACAAGTAAGACTTATAGTTCTCTTAGGTGTCCATACAGCAGAAATTATTTATTCAACACACACTGGAGTATTCAATCAGTCCTGCAACATACCACAATAAAGCTGGGGAGGGCAAGGGTGGTGGCTAGTCATTGTGGCCTTCCTGGTAGAGGAATGACTGGTAAATAGGTTAAGGAAGCAATTATGCCCCTAATCGCTTAGGAAAGGTTATTGTTGACGTTTACCTTGATTGCAGACAAGTTACATCCACCTCCTTTCTTTGTGGGATGTGTCAAAACACTAGGGTTTCTGCAACAGATGCTATGGTTGACAGCAACTCTACTGGTCCAAGTTCATGGCTTACAATTCTTATTATTGGAATTTTTTTTGCTTGTATTCCTCTCCCTTTGCATTATTCACTGGCCACCCACCCTACTAGATGAGGTATCTTGACTATACTTCCATAA
The DNA here is from genome assembly GCA_024363595.1 of Xenopus borealis. Taxonomy (NCBI): domain Eukaryota; kingdom Metazoa; phylum Chordata; class Amphibia; order Anura; family Pipidae; genus Xenopus; species Xenopus borealis. Next base: position 8,046,332 of record CM044440.1, on the reverse strand, counting down.
ACTGTCCTGTTGTCAGACTCTGATCCCTATACAGTATGGGTGGCCTGCTTTGTATGAAGCTGCTTCTAATCTAGATTTCCAAAAACAATATTACACCCATTGCAAGGAACTGAAGTTTGGCTACAACTGGAGACAGCAATACTATAGATGTCTATGGTTTATTTACAGAAATAATTAGACTTCCGTGACTATTAGAAATATCAAAGAATGAAATCCATTGATGAAAGCCATGGAAATATCAAAGAATGAAATCCGTAGGTGTCTCTCAGAGCTTAGGCGATGAAGAAAAAAAAATGACGGTAAAAATAAACTCTTTCATATATGGGCCGATAAAAGTCCAACACAGTCTCAAAACACAGTGTAATGTGCTGTTTCTGTTCCCCTCGGAGAGCAAGGAATTGATTGGCTGTGCTGCGACAGCTGTTCCCTGCCCGTGGGAGATTTGTCTCATTAGCTGACTTTTTATGAAGTCTTCTAATAAAACTGTACAGTTTTTAGAGCCCTGATCCTTAATCTATCTGCTGCTGAAATCATAGCGGATCTGATCAGGACCACTGGAGCCTCCATTCTGTATTCGAGAAACAACAAAGGCCTTGAATTTAGTGCAGACAGAGTTCCTGTTGTGAGATATGTGAGTTTAATTTTAATCACTGTGGGGCATGTATTAATAGTGGGAGAATAATGTGCATTTTGGAACATAATGCTGCTTTCTGGACGATTTATAACCACCATGGTAGAGTGACCAATAAAACTGGTAAAAAGGTCTGTTTTCCCTTTAATTTCTCATCAGTAGGAGATGTAAACTCCAGTAAAGATATTAATAAACAGAGAAGGGTTTCTCTGTTTAAAGACTTTAGTAGTCAGGTCCTGGTATTCTGGAAGGAACAAGCAGGCCAGAAACTCCATTCTGTTAAGTCCAGTTCGCATGTTGGAGCTAACTTTCCACAGAAAGGCTGTGAGTGAGGCACTGAGTAAAAGTCAGGAGGCCGAGCAGTCCCCCAAAATTAAGTATTGTTAGTACAGGGGTGACCACAATACAACTTATGTTTCCTTACTGTTAGTCCACAAGGGGCCCAGTTTAGTGAGGGAACACATCAAATGTGTGAAGGTTTATTTTTATGTTTTGAATGCTTAAATGGTTACCCCTGCATGTAAATAAACTGCATTAAAGAGAAGAAAGTGTCTGTTGTGGATGCCTCAAGCCTACACTACGTAACAACGTTTCCCCAGCAAAGCTGTCTCTCATCTTATTCTCTTTATTAAAAGCTCTTACCCTTATTTAATTGTTTGGGCAAAATCTCATCCTATCCTTCACCCTAAAACAAAAGTGTAGTCTTTCCCTAAACTATAATGTCCCTAAACGTAGCATAATCCTTGATGCCATAGCTCCTCAAAGGCAAACAAGGTTGCCATACTTAGTGATGCTGGAGTAAAGAGGCAACTATACACTGACCTGGAGCTGTTGGCCATGATAAAGATGAGACAAATCAGGAAGCACTACTAGAGTGCACACACATCCACACACACCAGGGACAAAGATCACGGATACAGGAATAAGAAAAAGAACCTCAGGAATTGGATACAGGAACAAGGACTACAAACTAGGGTACAGGAACAGAAGATTCTCAGGAACACAATAAACAATAAAGGTTGACCTATAGATAGGCAAGGGTTTAAGTGTTGGATTAGGTTAAAGGTACAGTATATAGGCAGTATCTATTGGAACATCTCTGAGTTATACAGACCGTCTGAGAATAACCTGGGGAATAGATGATAGTAGGTAAACTTCAATCCCAAGAATTCCAGTTGCCTCATCAGATACAAAGTTCACACCCAGCAGAGGACATAGAAAGGAGACTGCAGTTATTAACAAAGCATTTAGAACTTAAGAAACACAGACAGACCACCATTTAGATCAGGGGTCCCCAACCTTTTTTGCTCGTGAGCCACATTTAAATGTAAAAAAGAGTTGGAGAGCAACACAAGCATGTAAAAATCCATGAGGATGTCAAATAAGGGCTCTGATTGGCTTTTTGGTAACCCCTATATGGACTGGCAGCTACAGGAGAGAATGTTTGGCAGTACATCTGTTTTTTATACAACCAAATCTTGCCTCTAAGCCTGGAATTCAAAAATAATCACCTGCTTTGAGGCCACTGGAAGCAACATCCAAGGGGTTGGAGAGCAACGCGATCTACTGGTTGGGGATCACTGATATAGATCCTTGCTGGGCTTCTGGACAGTTACTCTTAATACTATGAACTTTATAGTTCCTCTAGTTTTATGCCTATCCTCAACATAGTTTAGCCATTTAATCTTTACACAATGAAGCTTTGAGTTTACTATGACGTACCCACCAGATCTTGATAGTTTCAAAGGAAACCCTATAGCAGTGATCCCCAACCAGTAGCTCGTGAGCAACATGTTGCTCCCCAACCCCGTGGATGTTGCTCCCAGTGGCCTCAAAGCAGGTGCTTATTTAAAATTCCTGACAAGTTTTGGTTGCATAAAAACCAGATGTACTGCCAAACAGAGCCTCCTGATGGCTGCCAGTCCACATAGGTGCTACCAATAGCTTGTGTTGCTCCCCAACTCTTTGTTGTTCATGGGTGAAAAACATTGGGGACCCCTGCTCTACAGGGTGGCTAAGAGGACTTAACTAATGATGCTCATGGGAAATAAATGTCTAATCATCAGTCTCTAGACTCTTAATGGTACCGTTTTTATAAAAAAAAACACATTTTTAACTTATTTTTATTGACTATGCTTGATATAATGTTTCTGACTATAATCATGTTCTGTCCGTTGCTTATAGATGTGTGGATGCTGATACTGTGAGAACTCTAACCATGCTTACATGAATTACCCACTGTGCTTCGAGATGTTCCTGTCTGTCCCAGCTTGTGCCTAGAATAAAATATTGCTTAGGAAGAAGACTTCAGTGCACTCTCGTTATTAATCTAACAATACTATACTTTTATAGCGACTCATAATAGGGAAACCTCTAAATCCAGCTGTTATCCGGAGATACCGTGTTGCTAATGTGCCAAAATTTGGCAGTAATTCAGAGATTTGTATTTAAGAAGTAGAAGACTGCAATACAATAGTGTCTTATCCAGGATATAAAAGTTTGTACATATTGTCTTGTTTGGTTGCTAGCTTATAGAAGTTTCCCAAAACAGAAGAATAGAAAACACTGTCCACATTTTTCAATATTAGTTAATTAAATTGATTAACTTTGTTTCAATGGGAAACAAATAATGTTATAATATTTGTAGAATGAATGTTACTGCTGTTTTATACCTCTATCCAAGTTTGGCTGCCGAGTTTGATATGGAAAAGATTGGGCAACTGGTCATCAGATCTAGTGTCACCCTAAACATGCACCACCAATGGCATTGTGATGCTGGGGTCAAGCCCTGGCCACTTTCAGTCGATGTAAAATAGTGGTTTCCAAACGGTGGCATTGGCCTTTTTGGGGTACCCAAGTGAAGTGATGGAGGGGTCAGCTTATTTAATGCTTGGGATGGACAGAGTAAATAATATGACCATATTTTTCTATATTTTAAACTATTTCTTTCCAATTCTTTGGTGGTGGATTTTGGACAAATCCCAAAATTACAGATTTGATGGATCCCCTAGCTTTTGCTCTCCCCATCCACTTTAAAGTCATATTTCTATGACCTTCGTGCATACTGCAAGCTGAAACACATTAGAATGGTAGATGACAGTAAACTCTGTTTATTTTGCTTTGCTTCCAGGGCTGCGATTCCCAAATGAGCATGTCGGAAATGTCTTGCACAGAGAGCACCTCCTCCTGCCAGTCACTGGTCCATGGCTCGGTTCCCGAGATACTTATCGGCCTGCTTTATAATGCCACCACTGGAAGGCTCTCCGCTGAAGTGATAAAAGGCAGTCACTTCAAAAACCTGTCAGCCAACAGGCCCCCCAGTGAGTGCAAACCATTCTGTTTCCTTCTTCTTAATGAGAATCCGCACTCGGAGGATTTCTGCTTTTGTTGTCCTAGTTAGGCACATCCATAAACATTGAGAAATGGGCAGGGGGACATGCCAGCCAGATGTTACAATTATAAAGAAAGCGTGGCTTTTCCCTGAGAATTCTGGGAAATGTGGATGAGGAAGAGAATTATTAAAGATCTAGGCCTAATCTTTCTAATAGATTCATAAATTATTGATATAGATGGGCATGAATTGCATATTTTCACTGATGGCACTTAAACTATGAAAGATTAGGTTACAGATGGTGAATAACTGCTCAGAGCTGTGACCAGATCTGCCATCAAAACAAATGTATAGTTAAGAAGAGGACACATAAACATCACTGTAAGGGTGATGAACCCAGGCAGAAGTTCAAGAGCACAAAAGGGAACAGGAGCATGACCCTTAGTGGATTAAAAATGATGCAACATTTAGGTTGGTGGGGAGCAGGAGGGGGGCCTGTACATGTCATCCCTAAATGCTTCTCATAAAGATAGCACTGCCAAACTCAGGCACATTACATCCAGCCTACCAGTTAAAGAACAACCCTTTAGGGATGCAGCACTACAAGCTTCTACAAGACTTTAAAGAGGGCTACTATTATTATTTAGTATTATATAGTATATGGCCAAGAAAAGTTGACCAAAATATCACCAGAAGCTCCTGGCTCCAAGCAACCAAAAAAAAAGGGAATTGTTGAGAATCTTGAGTGCCTTCAAAACTTTTGGTCAAAAGTCCCACAAAGCAAATATGGGAGAACTGAACTGCTTGCATCAGGGTTAACCAATAACAAGTCTCAATGAGGGCATTGAGGGATATTAGCACTGGTATTTGTCAGGTACACGCCTCAAGCAATTGAAACATTTAGTCCAGAAAGCTGAGTGTTTCACCCTTCCATTGGAACACTTATGCTACCCACTGGTTCATAGTAATACTCAACTATACGTTCCCCTAAAATCAATGTTAAAATTGGATTGGAAGTTTCCTCTTCCTACCCCACATCCAGTGACCCAGGCAGACATTACTGTACATTTCACATTGATGGTTAGAAGGTAGGCTAACCTTAAATAAAAATAGAAAAATTGAGTTGCGGAATGTTTATCAAGCAGGCATTGTTTTCTGGTGGCCATATCTTTTAGCAATTTCATCCCCAGCACAATTGAAATGCTATCTCAACCTACTAAACTCATTTTTGTGTAGTCGGATCTTCTGTCCAGGCGAATTTTCATTTTGCATGAAGTGTTTTCGTTCTTCTCAGGCTTGGATTAATGTTTAATTGCCTTGTAAGATGTAGGATGGCAATTTTGCTACGAAATGAGCGGCCATTTATGAATTGAAGTCTTTTAAGTTTGTATGGTACTAGTGAGATTATTTTTACATTTTCATTTGTTGGGAATCCATACTCAGGAAATGTAGTGTGGTGTGGATCTAACCACCATATTTTGGGGATATTAGCCATGGTGTTCTTGAGGGTCAACGTTTGCACATAGACAGGGACACACCAGGTATTTACTTGAATTGTATCCTTCATATAGAGCAGTGATCTCCAACCAGTAGCTCACAAGCATCAAGTTGCTCCCCAACCCCTTGGATGTTGTTCCCAGTGGCATCAAATCGGGTGCTTATTTTTGAATTCCTGGCCTGTATAAAAAAAAATTTGTACTGCCAAACAGAGCCTCCTGTAGGCTACCAATCCATATAGGGGCTACCAAACAGCCAATCACAGCTCTTATGTCACATCCCCTGAATGTGTTCATGCTTGTGTTGCTCTCCAACTCTTTTTTACATTTAAATGTGACGAGTAAAAAAGGTTGGGGATCCCTGATATAGAGCAACCATCACTGTTTCCAGCCAGAAATCACTTGAGCAGCAATACTACCTGATGTGCCATCATGCTGCTTGCTTAGGATCATCAGCTTCTCAAACACCAGGAGGCCAATTTATCATATTGTAGATTGAAGAAAAAGTCAGGGTTTCAACCCCACTGAGATACCTTCAGAGTCCTGGAGTATTCTCAAGCTGATTTAACATTAAAGCCTAAGGGAACGTTTTATAAATATTCTTGGGCATTCTCCAGAAAATTTTAGCTACAAATGATTAATACCCAAGGAAAAAAGACAAGAAATGATCTCGAACATTCATCAAGCACAAGATGTTCTGAGAAATATCACAAGAGGTTTTCACATTTTCATAAATCTGACCCTAGAAATCAAGGGAAGAGTCCTCAGATGTGTGCCAAGAACCCATTTATGTGCAGTCTACTGCAGTGTCATTTGGCAAGAGATACCCAACACATAATTCACCAGGCAAGCACCTACAGCCCTTGCCATACAGTAGTAAATTACACTTTTCTATACATATTCTGGCTACGCTATCATCACATATTCTAATCACATTGCCCCAGTAGAAACAAATGTAGGAGATAATGAAGTAACAACATTTTTCTGGACCAGAAACCTCAAAAATGCCAACTAGCCAAAAGATTTTCTGCTTCTTGCAGTTAGCCTAATAAAAGCAATCTGAAATAAAGCATCCTCTGCCTCTACTTCCGCTAGTCTTAGATTACCCCTGGTACATCACACAATGGGAACATTGTACATTGTATCAGATTCAGTCTGTAAGCTACATGATAGGGCAGATTTATTAAGGTTCAAATTGAAAATTAAAAAAATTTTTATGGTCAAATTTGACTAATGAATTATCCAAACTCGATTTTTTTTTTTATTTGAATCAGATTTTTGAGATTTGTCATACTCTGACCCTTAAAGAATTCAATTTCGACTATTCGCCCCACCTAAAACCAACCAAATTCACGTATAAGTCAATTGGAGAGTCCCAGTGACCAATTTGGAGATGTTTGAAACCTTCCTGACATTCGAGTTTTTTTCAGAGAGAAAAAACTCAAATGGAGTTGGGTTGAATTTGAGTCGGTATAATTCGTCCGTGTTTAAGATTTCGAGTATATTTGAATTTAAGGGAGTTTTAAAAAATTCACATAAATCCTAAATTCGACATTTATGTGCCTTGATGTAATGATTATTTTTGCAATATGGCTGTCTACATCAACCTAAGAGCAACCTATTTCTTGTCCGACCCCTGTTTTTGCCACTAGTTTTAGTGCAGGGCTGAAAGGCTATTTTTAAACATATAAGGAGTTACATCTACCTACTTGTTATCATTAATGCACCCCTTCCTTGTGATATTGAGCTACAGCCAGGACACTACACTCTACCTACCTACACTATCACCCATCCAATAACACACCAATTTTTCTACTGAGTCCACCCATTTCTTGCATAGAAATAAGGACAGCCAAGAAATATGCAATCCTATACAAGTGTCTTGTTATAATAATAAGAAAATGATATCAATCTAAGTAGGTAATAATAGCTAAGGTCATAGATCTAACATTGCACAGTAATATTGTTCCGATTCCACAGAAGATAAGATATTGCACATGATGGCCGAGAACACAGCACAGAACATCGGCCAATACATTTATGTTGTTTGTACCATATGTTTTCCTGTGGTCTTTTTACAAAAACTCTCCCCTTGAACCCTCTGACGAAAAACCGTTTCCAGTAAAAATATTTTTTTTCCGTGTAATCCTTTCAGAGTGCTGGGGCCGAAACTGAATTGTGTGACAGGCCACCAGCTATGCTGAGAGGTTTAACACTAACCTGTGACCCTCTCTCACCCAACTATTGTCATTATTTCTTTTTCTGCTTCCCACCCTGTGTTGTCAGACGGACTGTTCTGTTGTCTTAAACACTTGATAGGTGGACAGGTTTATATAATTCGAGGTGAGTTCTGTAGAGGCTAACTTGGATGTTGTCTTTTCTCATGCCAAAGAAAACTTGCCAGCGGTAAAGCTGTCCACCATGTTTTAATTTCTTCAGATACGTATTGCTCTTTTCATTTAGCCCACCAAATAGGATGATGTGCAGAACCGATGGCTTTGAATGGATGTTGGTTAACAGGAATAGTAACTCTGTGCCCTTCCACTTGTTGGGGATCAAAAACATATTCTTATTCAAGTTGCTGTTGGATTAAAGTTGGACTAAAGTCAAAACTGCCGCCCTGAGCGTCCACAACAACTGGTGGGGCTCAAACTAAGGACCTTGTCTCAACCAAGGCCTGTTTGATTAACAACATCCATGCAAAGACATGCTTTTCTGTTCACGTATTTGGTATTCATTCCTCAGCTGTTTTGATGTCTTCATTCCATCCCCGTTCCTTATCTCCATCCGATTGTTCTCACTTCTCTTTGTTCCCGTGTCTTGTTTTTAGTCTACCAGAAAGTCAGTGGTATGCTTTCAGTGTTGTGGCTAGACAGAGCTTGCTCAGTGTTAGTAATGCTATCTATTTTATTTTGGCTTAGTGCAAACAATGTATCACGCCTGAGGATTATGAGGTATACCTTTTCCATAAATTTAAACCTGTCGAGCAAAGCAAAGATTTCATATATCCGATACGAAATATCTGCTAATCTGCAACTCTTCCTGCCAACTTGGAAAAGATAATTGTATATGGCCCTGAATATATTCGTTTAAATTCAGGTGACACATTGGTATACACCATATCCTTGTCCACCCAGTCCCAGGGCAAGAATGTTATCACTTTCACCCTTAACTATCTATTTCATTTTCTAGATACCTATGTAAAGTTATCGTTGCTGAATTCCATGGGGCAGGAAATGTCAAAATGTAAAACCTCTATCCGACGAGGCCAGTCCAACCCGTTGTACAAGGAGACCTTCATATTCCAGGTTGCTCTCTTTCAGCTCTCCGAAGTGACTCTCATTTTGTCTGTCTATAATAAACGCAGCATGAAGCGCAAGGAATTGATAGGTTGGATATCCTTAGGTCTGAATAGCTCAGGCGATGAACAGCTCAATCATTGGACTGAAATGAAGGAGTCAAAAGGACAGCAAGTATGTAGATGGCACACGCTGCTGGAATCGTAATTACTATCAGAACCTCTCTTGTGACTCAAGAGGAATCATCTGCTCTTTGAAAGAACTTGATCTAATTTAGCCACCTGCAGAAGATCTCCAGTGGCTGGTAATAGGTTTGGCATGCTGAGCCAGGCAGCAAACACCAAGGGGGGAAAAAGAAATCTATTCTACAGTGTGTATATTTCTGTGTCGGAGCAAAGATTGAATGTGAAAGTCCACACCAGACCCAGATTATTCCCAGAACTTCCTTAGGTGCTTATTTAAATTTGTTTTTTTAAACAGTTCTGAACACCAGCTTTACAGTTAAAGTCTTTATATGCTTCAGTGTTGGAAGCACTTAAAATAAAAATGCATAAATCACATTTTGGATATTGTTAGGAATACGAGAGAGAATATTTAGATATTTCTGTGTTTTATTCCTCCTATTTTTATTGTTACTTTTGTTGAGGAGTGTGTTGCCGACACTTCAGAAGCACACAATATCTAAAATAAAATTAAAAAAATCCCGGATATGCCTTGTGACACCAGTTTAATTTAACAGCAGCAACCTGTGATCAACAGCAATGTATTCATAATTGGGAGCATCCCCTATCCAGCCCATATCTTGCACATGATTGAGACATGTAAGTTCAGGAGAACCAGTGATGCAGGTCCTGGACTTGCAGATTTTGCCCCTCTTGCAGCAATCACAATGACCCCCTTTTCTTTAGGCAGCTTTATATTCAACCCATATAGGTTATTGTTTTTAATCACCCCTGTCTCCTATACGCTTCCCATAATACCCAAGTTTTCTACAATCTGGGGAGTGAAACTTTGCACCCATGTTCATCACTGCTCAAAAAGTTCCTCAACACTCAGCAGCCCAAGCACAGTGAAAGATGCAAGAGGAAACTCAAGTAAGAATCCTGACTTCCAATACTCCCCTTACAACAGTTATCCAACCTAGGGAGATTCCTGAGCATATGGGCTTGCCCTGTGAATAAACATCATAGGATCTTGATCTTGTAGGACAGGGATACATCGGACAAGAAAGATCCTCAGTAGAGGATCAGCCTTCTTTACCCCTCCCAGTTAATTCCTGCGGTTCAATTGTGGCTGTTTATGAGTTAAAGAGCACAGATATGATAATTAGTTCTACTTCCTTCTGGGTGTCGTCAACAGGGACAGTTCCAGATTCTGAAATTAATTAGGAATCTTACCAATTAAGTGTTGCGTATAGGTTTATCAAGGGAAAAGTGACTTGTTGAACGTCTAGTCTGCTGTTTTACTTGGAAACAATAATAACATATAAGTGGATGGGTGCCATTATCCCTTAAGTATAACCATATGAGAGAAGTCCTAAAATATGGCTCAGTCTAAAGGCCCCCATACACGGACCGATAAAAGGTGCCCCGATCGATATCTGGCCGAAAGTCAGCCAGATCTCGATCAAGCAGGTCTGTGTGTGGTCCTGCGATCTGTCTGTCCGTTTCTGATGAATTATTATCCGATCTTTGGGCCCTATATTAATAGATTATGCTTAATGCCAAGGTTAACTACTGCTGGAAAGAAATCTTCAAGGAGATCTTCAGGGCACATAAATAACATATTCAGTTCTTGATTAAGAATGTAAAAAATGGACTATAAAGATAATTACTGAAACTCAATACTTGCACAGTGAGCCTGTTGCTGTACTAGAAAACAGTGCTAGTTTTCTTCCTTTGCATGTGATGTGAAAGGAAACCTTTTTTTTGGGATTTTCTAGAGTCTGACTTTGTGGTAGCCACGTCTCACTAATGGAGTTGCAACCTCAGAAAGTGGTGTGGGATGATTAACATGTGTATAGTGCAGTTACCACAGTACTGATCAGTTGATGTTGTCTCCTATCTTTACATTGTAAGCTCAACACAGGTGCCCAAATATGTTTGGACAGTTGGCTGATTTCCACCATACTGCCTGACTATCTAAACATGTATGCCAGGCCTGGGTCTTTTTTGATAGACTTGTGTGAGAAAAAAGATTGAAGAGGTCACAGCCCCACTTTATTTCCTACAATTCCTATTATGTGGGCTGCTGGCCTGATCAAAAAGGCCATAAAGGTGTTAGGCCACTCATACTGTAGCTCCTCTTCACCTCCTGGTCATTTGAGCGGTCATGTTTGGCCACTTATATGGAATACTTGCCTTTGGCCTCCAAAATCAGATACTGTGGGGGATTGGCCTGTGTTTGCCCACTTTTAGAGGACGTCAGTGTTAGACTGGCCCCCAGGGATACCAGGAAAACTCCCGGTGGGCCCAGGTGTCAGTGGGCCTCTTGCTTCTAACAATTTGGCCTATTTCATGTTCATTCCCTATTTCTTTATGTGGAAAAAGAGGCTTAATAATGGAAGAATAGAGTATAGTAAGTAAGGAATAATAGTTTGGAAAGTTGGGCCCCTGGTCTAAGGTTTTCTGGTAGGCCCCTGGCATCCCAGTCCGACACTGGAGGACGTGACCATAGATGCACAGATATTATTGTATGAAGTAATATTGGAGTGTGTATGGTGGAAGACAAGCCGATCAATATTGGCAAAGACTTGGATCTCAGTCAGCTTGATGATCAGAAAATTTTGATTGGGTGCCTTTAAAATGGTTGCAGGAAACATCATTAGTGTTACATATATGGCCACCTTAATGGGATGTGGCTAAAAGCTCAATGAATGCCATTATTTGCATTCAGCATTTCCCTGCAGTATACATATAGAGTGGCCAGAACATCTTATATAATGCCTGTTCTATCAATAAAACAAGGCATATGGGGGAAAAGAAATACCCAGTGCAATGCAACTTCACAATTCCTAATTTATCCTATTAAATGTGATAATTAGTACTGCTCCACAAATAATTATAATCTGTTGAATGGTGTAGTGATGGAAGAGTTTTTCACTTGACTAGAGAATTGTAGCCTTGCAGGGAATTTAAATACATGACTGAAGTCAGGGTGAAACCCCCCACACTTGCTGGAGCTAATTACATAGATATAAGTATCAACATCAGAGGAATATAAGATATGTTCTGGAGGCGACCATAAACAACATCTATAAACATAGGGGCAGATTCACTAAAGAGCGATTTGACGCCAGTGACCACTTCACACACTTCGTAGCACTTTTGCCAGGCGAAAATTTGTTACCACTGCACTAATTCACTAAAATGTGAAGTTGCATCCTGGGGGCCAAACGCTGGCGACTTTACGCTAGCGATGCTACTTCAGTGCGAGCATTTCATAGTGAAGATTCTCTAGCATTCGTTTATGCCTAGGCAAAAGTCAGTAGTGATCCTGCACTTAAAGGGCAAGGAAAGGCAAATAAATAAAATCCCATTTTTACTTTCTTTAATGAAAAAGAAATCTATCTCCAATATACTGTAATTAAAAAATGTGTACCGTTTTTATAAGAAACCTGACTGTATGCAGTGAAATTCTCACTTCATTTACTTCTGTGGATAGTAATTGTCACACGGTCCCTAACTTCTGGCAGGGAAACAATCATACTTATGAACAGCAGGGGGAGCCCCTGCCTTACTTACCAGCCATGCAGAACTCAAGCAGCTTTGTTTTTTTGATAATTTATGATGATCCCTAAGAAGCCCAGATCACACTGAGCATGTGCACAGTCTTGGTCTTGCAAAGATGTATAACAAAGTTACAAGATGACAGCCCCCTGTGGCCAACTTTGAAAGCATAAATCATTTGTTTGATTAGGCTTGTGGTGCAGTAAGTTCATGTTTATGTTTAGTATACAAAATACACCATTTCTACCCTTATTCTATTTTACACTTTCCTTGTCCTTTAAGTCAATTTGAATAGGGTGGGTACATTAAAGTTGGTGCAAATGATTGAAGTGGCTACTTTTTATTACACGTGCTCAAGGAACCTTAGTAAAGACAAAAGAGAGCATCGAATGCCCTACACATGAGCCCACTGTAAAAAGTGTTTCCAAAAATGCCCCACTGATTCCAGAAAATATAATTTCTTAAAATAAATGTTTTCCAACTACATAGGAATACCTGATGTTGGAAGTGCATATATATATATATACATACAGTATATAAGGGTTTTCAGCTGTTTGGTGTTGTTGCCCATTTACAGTTTCATAACCATATCTGGTTTCTTAGTGGTATTGAGGGAAAATATGGAATAAATTGTCTGCAGATTCCCTAATAAGCATCCGAGGGCACGTGTTTTCTTTTTACACATTTTTTGAGGCAGGAAATATTTCCCCATGAAAAGAAAGTATCCTTAGATGAACTGCTGCTTGGGCTGGTAGAGTAATCAAAGGTTTACAAAATACAGTCAACTCAGGATCTTCTCTGTTACATCAGTAATATTGTTATTTCAGCTTTAGTCGGTGGTATCTGCTGTGTCAATTGAAGGTTGATGATGATGACGCCCAAGATTTTGGCACCTTGAACAAATGGTTCCCTGGGCTTCGTTTTATTCTTTGTATCATCAGCTAGACAGGGTGGGTCATCCCATTTTGAATTCATTTATCTGAGCCCCTGTTGGTTGTCCTATATTTTTAAAGTGAAATGTAGTGCACAATAACTGGAGAAATGACTTCCATGCATCAACTTTCACTTTATAAATGAAGTTCTAGTGCTTACAACCCTAATTAAAATTCTTTTTATATAAAATTAATGTATCCTTTTTTTATTTTCCTATAAATGTTCAATAAAGTATATGGGTATTGGTTGTTTTGTACAGAAACATATTTGTATTTCTTTGTAGGTGGCAGCCATTTTGCTTTTTTTCATCATTATACATTATGCAAAATATGTCATCTTTATACCTCAATAATAAACATGGAGGATGGGATCCGTTATTCAGAAAGCACAGAATTACAGAAAGGCCATCTCCCGTAGACTACATTTTATCCAAATAATCCAAATTTTTAAAAATGATTTTCTTTGTCTCCCGTAATAATAAAGCAGTAGCTTGTACCTGATCGAAACTAAGAAATAATTAATCCTTATTGGAAGCAAAACCAGCCTATTGGGTTTATTTCATGTTTATATGATTTTCTAGTAGACTGAAGGTATGAAGATCCAAATTATGGAAAGATCCATTATCTGGAAAACCCCGAGCATTCTGGATAACAGGTCCCATACCGGTACCTGTGTTTTATTTATCAAGAAACTAAAGGGCCTATTAAAGTTTGAGATCACTTTTTCTTGAATTTTATAATGTGAATTTCCCAAGCTCAAATTTTCAAGATATGTCAATCGCAAAAATACAGAATTGTAATGAAAGCTAAAACCAGTGGTGCTTTTAAAGAAGTCAATGGGAGGTTTATGTCCGACATTCAAGCTTTTTTTTAACATCCACATTTAAAAAAAAAAAAATGATAGGAACATAATGTATTGTTTTGCATTTTCATGTTGCATTCAAGGTTTTTTTCTGCAAATTAATGTGATCAAAGTTTTTTGCTGAGCATTAACACATAAAATCCTACGTAGAACAGAGGGGCCTATCAAGATTCAAGTTTTGAGATTCAGCAATCAAAAAAATCTTGAAAAATTCTAATGAAAGCTAAAACATGCTGAGCTTCTATATACAGTAGAACCCCCCATTTTACATCTTCTGATTTTAAGTTTTCCCTAATTTTTCATTGTTGTTTTGTGGTCCCACCTATATGTTATGCACAATACATTTCTCTTTTTACATTTTCCTTGATTTTACACCTTTTTTATGGTCCCCTGAAAAAAACATAAAATGGGGGTTCTACTGTTTGTCAGTTAGAAGTGTGTTTTCAACATTTTAGACATTTTCAGAAACATTGAAATTTGTAAAAATTAGCTAAACAATTGTTGTGATAAAGGTTTATCCTGTAAATTAGCGCAAATTGTTTTTTCATGTCAAGTTTTTCTGTTTTTTTTTTTCGTAAATATTTTAGCGATCAAGACAATAAAATAGTTATTGTGATCACATTCAGAAAATGTTTTTAAAAATTAATCAATCTGTCTTCCCTTTATCAGTAAATATGTAGTTTCTCCTTAACGAGACCAAGGGATGGTGGAGTTATTGTTTAGAAACAGCTGAGACCAAAAGTTCAAGATTTCTCATAAAACCTCAGGCTACATTTTCTTGCTTGATTGAAGACGTCAAGCTGATTAATATATATAATTATACGGACAATGACTTTTGTTTAGTTTGTGAGAAAGGTGGTGGCAACACCCTTACCTTCCCAAAATTTGAGGAGCTATGTGCCCATTGTTAGAGGAATCGGCACTCTCCTGAATAGTGATGGGCGAATCTCCCGCGATTCGCTTCGCCTAGAGATTCGCGAATTTCTAGAGAAATTCGCGAATCGGCGAAAAATTTGCGAAACGAGTTGCGGGACGATTTTGTCGCGCGTTGCGTCAAGTTTGTCGCGCGTCGCGTCGTTTTCATCGCGCGTCGCGTCATTTTTGTCTCGCGTCGTTTTCGTCGCGTCAAAAACGACGCGCGACTGACGCGCGACTCGTTTTTTTACGAAATTTCGCTGGTGATTCCAGAATTTATTCGCCAGCGGCGAATCACGGGAATTCGCCGCGAATTCGACCTAGGCGAATAAATTCGCCCATCACTACTCCTGAAGCACAAGAAAATTTTGGGACCCAAAATGCGCCAATGGTTCTCCCAACAGTACACCTTTCTTCAAAAAATAGGTATTGGGCTGGTTCTGGCACTTGCAGTTTATGTGCGCCTGCCACATTTTAGGTTGTACAGCACTTTTTTTATCAAAAATGTAATTTGTGAGGTTTTACAGTTTTATTTCTACTTTACATAAACTCACAATTTAAAAAATATTTCAATGTTTGTTTATAAAAACCTCAAATGAATTTAAAATCTTAAAAAAGTCAAATGTGTGAGTCTACAAGCTCAAAAAACAAAAACTCCACAAATTCAAATTTGGTGAGTTTGTAATTAAAAAAAAATTTGAATTCTTGAGTTTACAAGCTCAAAAGAACTCACAAATCTTGAATTAAAAAGATTTTGCCCGGGACAACTTCCATTGACTTCTACTTGAACTTGTAAGTGTTAAGATGCTGAAGTTTTACATTTTACAAGTTATTTCTGCTTAATAAATACCAAAAATTTGTGAGTTTTTATGCAAAACAAATGCCAAATCTTGGCAAGAATGTTGATAAATTGCCCTTTAATCGCATGCCATGATTCCTAACCAATAATTCACAGTTTTTTCACTAAACACCCAGCAGGGTGCAACATATTTTACAGTATGGTCTATCTAGTATGCAAGGGAGTTGCTTACCATTCTAGTGCATTCTATCTTGTATTGCAGCACTTTATTGTGTACTTGATGGATTACATTGGCTTGGGAGGCTTACCAATGACTCCGGTGTTGCTACATTTTCTGAATCTGAAAAGTCTTTATACACATTGATTGGAATAAGACTGCCACTAGTATTTGAAGTAGTAGTTGAACCAAGTGAATCTCATTGAAAACGTTGATGACCATGGTTTGACTTTGCTGGTAACTTGGTATAAAGCAAATATTTCGATTTATATGTAACTCATAAGATGCAGATGAATTTGTGCTTTGCATATTATTACATTAGTAATGTGCATCATTTCTTAACCATAAAGATAAGTTTGGTGCAAATTTCCACAAGACAAAGATATAGAAGTAGCACTGGGAGTAAAGTGTAGGACAGGTTGTGTAGATGCAGTACAAAATGAATTCAGTTATTCCAGTTGTTGATTAATGTACTGCTACTTCCGAAGGATGGAATAAGTCAAACATAAATCTTTCATGACAGAGCTTTACAGCTGAAGTTAATTAAAAGCACATTTGCTGTTGCTGGTGGCATTTTTTGCTTCCCAACCGCATGACGGGTCATTCGTGCACCCGCCAGACATGATGTTCTCGTTTCTCGTATCCATTTCAGTGCAAGTCAGGAGAGTTATGGTAGAGTCTTGGATCATAGTTCAGCACAGCCAAATGTTCTGCTTTCAATACAACATTTGGGATGGATTGATGGAGCCTTGAGGAGTTGGTCCTAGGTTCTTGGTCTTAAGTGGTCGCAAAGACTGAAATATACAATATGGTATGTTCTATTGGTACAGGATTCAGTATTCTGATTTTTCTATAACCTCTCCACATTTCATAAAACTGTAGCTTTGTTTTAGGGTAAATTTGGGTAAGAAAGGCTAGATTTGCATTTATACAGTACATTATGGGTTCTCTCCTCTAGGATTACAGCTTAACATATGCTACCCTGCTCATTCCCATTTTAAATCCCAAAAGTAGTTACAGAAGATCCATATACCATTAAACTTGTGGGCCTCAAGCTTTCTAATGCCCAATTTCGCTACTTCCATTTAACTGTCCTTGCCCTTATCGTTTCTCATTCACTGTTCCTTATGTGTCATTGTTGTCATGGGGCCTACCTAGAAGTGCTAAGCCACATAATGTGTATGGATTCAATTTCTTAGCAAAAGGAGTAACTGGTATTGCTTTTAATCTCCCATTGGACCAGTCTAAATAGTATACCTCCAAGTGTACCTCCTTGACCTTCATATCCACATTACACTTGTTCGAATCTCAACTGATGTGCTAATTTTCCTCCAAATCTATTCAGTTTATGACTTTACCTTGATCACCATCAAGGTAAGTTTGTTCTAGTACCAGCAGGGTAGATCCTCGAAAGATCTTTTTGGTTGTACAATGCTGGAACACTACAAGCAGCTTGTATTGATACTATGTTGTTTGCTTTTCAAGTATTCATAAGATATGACCCACTGGCCTTGTAAACCTTTGTTGGATTGTATGTTCAGGATTAGAAATGTGCAGTGTTTCCAATTTATTCATATGTAATCTTGTGTCCAAGGGTCAGTGTTGAGTAATGAATTATTTTCTGGCTTTTCTTTTGCATTTCTGAGGAATTTCTATATGGTGGGGGTGTATTTGTATACTAATGCAAAAACCATTTTCAATGGAACTGATTATACAAAATACCTTTTAAGAACAGAACAATAACATTACAAAAGCTGGATGTGATTCATGAATTTGGAATACTATGCTTCCAAAGCTTTAAAACAGGGGGTCAATCCAGGGCCAGCTTTGTATTTAGATCTGTAGAAACAGAAAACTTGGTGCAACAATAAGTCTACAATGAAAGTTGTAGAAACTGGTATTTGGTCTGTGGTGGTTGGTCTTGGTTTTGGCATGAACCAGTCAAGTTAGGAATCTTTTAGCAAAGACCTTGACCTTTTCTCCCACATCATGAAGTAGGTTATATCTACTGCACCGCTTATTGTTTCTTCTGCTCTGGTCAGTTATACCAAAGTAGGCCACAGGACCTCTGTAGCTTCCTAGCTTTTGCTGAACTAAATGTTCCAAAACTCATACCATCTGTAATTCAATAAGAACTTGGGAGTCACACATTTGTCTTGCAACTGATGCTAGATAGAGAAGTGACAAGCCAGTGAGCAGATCAGACCATTGTAATTGGCAACAAAGACTGGATGAGAAAGGACTGAAAAACTTTTGGCCAGTGACATCCTTTTTAAGTCACTGGTTCAATCTCAAGTTTATGTGTCCCTCCCATTTTGCCAGTGGGATGAACAAAAACCACTCAGTTTAGCATTCCACACATATGGGATATGTAATCCAGGATAGTGTTTCAAGCCTAAGAGCCTTCGGTTTGGTTTAACCAACCCAGTTATGATGAACCTCACAGGGATTCACTTTTAAAATAATCAAGACAACAATAGCAACTGCTTAGTTGCTTTTGCCAATTGTACTTGTGCAATGTAGCACCGCGGTTAATAATGAGCCAAGCTCCATTATGGTTAAGAGGAGCTAACAGATGATATCTAATATCCACATGGATGTGATTGTGATTATATTACCTTTCTATTCTGAAAGTGAAAAACTTTTTTTGTGCACATTGAAATTTTATATTATTTCTTTCTACTGACCAATAATTTGTAATGTCACCAAAGCCGTCTGCTAGTAAGGCTTCTCGATTCATTATTGTATACTAAATGTTGGAAATGCTGATGTTTGCATTTGGGAAGTCAGTTCATTCCAGTCTGTAATATTTGATAAACAAATATTTGACCTTGTTGGTTTAATAAAGTACATTTTTAGTCATTGTATAAATTTTGGTCTTCTTGTTTTTTGGCATTGTCCGTAAATGTAAAGGTTGCTTTGGATGAAAAGAACGTATATATATTTGTGGATATTTCAGGCACACGGGATATATTGATGATATTTCTTGGATACTTATGACTTACTTACAGACTTTGGATCTACAATGAGGATCTTCAGAATATTTTTCTCCAGCCTTTGCCAGATTAGATCTCCCAGAATCCCATGACAACAGAAGGGGTGATGGAAGTTCTAGATCAACAAAAGAAGAACATACTGAAGGTCTCTGATTTAAGATATACAGTAACTTTAACCCAAGTGCTGACATCAGATATTTAAATCTTATGATGACTATAAATAGGATGATCTTACCATTGGTTAAATAAGAGTTATACTGTGAAGTGAGGCCAGAGTGTTACAAAATTTCTCCACATCTGTTCATGAACTTTGTACTCTGGAAGGGCCAACTGTGTTCTGGTAGTATGATATTATGGCCATCTAAACTACACCTCTCAGCTGCTGCAATATGATATAAGGGCAACAGAGTACTTTAAACAGGCAAATAAAGTTTATTGAGCACTGCCACAAAGCAAACAAACGAGGTAGATAAAAGTGTATTAATATTCAAGAGGCAGGCGCTTTCACCACTGTGAGGACAATCTGTCAGCTTGTGAAATACACTGTTCCCCTCTAGTAGGAATGTTGAGGAAGTAAATACTGGATTGAATCCCCTATTACTGTTTTCATTTATGTCCAGGGAGAACTACCTCCAGCAATCATTCCTTAGTTGGATTTAAGGTTGTGCTTTCTAGCTAAGCTACTTAACTTGCATTCCTAAATTGTCTTACCCTAGGTTCATGGGGTCCCCCAACTTCTCCAAGGGGTTGTATGCTTTAGGGCCATTAATCTTTACTGGGGCCTTGTTGAACCCAGTCTTCCCAGCAGTCAGAAGATGGATTTCACCAGGATGTAACAAATTGTGATATACTTCCTGAGCCAATGGAGAATACTAGCCCCCCCAAGGTACCCAGAATAGAGGGAAATCCTAAGAAGGGGATTTTTAATCCATAGGGAAGGATAACCCTATGGTAAATTGGTGGGTTCATGTGCCATTTAGATGTCCCCTCTCATACTTCTCTGTTTTAGAGGAGGAACTTCATCAAAAATATTATTATATATGAAATTAGATATAATGAAAGAAAATATTAATTTCAAGCAACTTCTCCAAAACATTTACAGTATTTTTAGCGGCGTTATTTGTACATTGATTGCAATGAAAGCAATATTTTTCCAATTCTATACGTTGTAACAGTAAAACAGAAGCCATTCCAGCCAAGACTCTGCTCTTCTTCACTGTTCTTTTATTCTGATGGCTTCTATCTACCATGACACAAATTGGTTGCTGTTATACATTAGCTATGATGTACAGTATATGCATGGTGTTTATTGAATCTACTCCTTTATTACATTTGTATTTGGTTTTTGGATGCACGAGATCCACAGACACTCCAAAACCCAAATGAGAAGACGAGTCTTACTGAATGCTTGTTTGATATTTCAGGACCAGTCTGCCTTGAGACCTATACGACACACGGAGAGGTTCAGAGAAATGAAGCAGTTAAAATTTTTGACATTTATGCAAGGAACTGATAACTTCAAAGTCTTAGCAAACCACTTGTGGAACTATTACAGTCCCATCAATCAGACAGGCAACATAAGGACAGATGGTATTTTCCCTCATCTCTTGCACACATCCTTCTTGTTCAAATCTGACCAATTACTATTTATATGGAAGGACTGAAATAACCTGGTAGCACCGGTGTACAAGCAAGATGTAAAGTCAGGATGGGATTTCATTAACGATTCATCTAAAACTATCTCCCTTTTCTGTTTTTATGTTTTGGGGTTTTTCTCTGCAGTCTTTAGAAGTAAAGGTGGTTTGTGTGTAGAACCTTGTTAGGGGATGATGTTAAGTTTGAGTGTAGAACCTTGTTATGGGAAGTTGTTCTCCACACCTAATTGTCATGACTTCTCCTTGTCTCCAGCTTCAAGCTTTCCAAAAGTAGAGTCCAAAGACAAAGGCCTATGGGATCCCCTCTCTTTTATAGACTAGGGAATTCCATAATATCACTGGGCCAACAAGGACACATCGTTCTTTCTTACACCCTAGGTTACTGTATATGGTGGCCAAGAAGACAGGTCATTTCTGTCTTTTAAAGGATCAGTAAAACCCATGTGTAGGAACGTTCAAAAAGTGCCATATAAAAAACATAGAGGTAATGCATTATATATTAAACTGTACATTGTACATTCCACTGTAAAGTTCATGATACTACTGATCGGGGTTTCCTCTAAATCTAAAGTGACCATTCTTAATATTTTTTCCTCCTACAAATATATATGTATATAGTTAATACAATCCCCTTCATTAAAGATCAAACTCAGTTGTAAAATGAATATGTGCCTCTTTGGAGCTCCTTATCATCCAGTTGTGTCAAAACAGCAAATACCTTTTTAT
>CM044440.1:7937506-7948280 GCA_024363595.1 Xenopus borealis | reverse complement strand
TAACCAGCAGAACGCTGCCCCCTGAAGTGAGTTTCTCAACTTGCCTCATTGGCACAACATCCCTTGTATCAGGACAGGACAATTGGGTAAATAATGAGCAGAGAAATAATGTGTTTTTCAGCAGCATAATTAGAAGATCATGGACAGAATCTAGAGGCTCTAGATCACCAACTGGCCCATTCCTTCAACCCCTCGATCTAAATTAGAATACATAATACTGTATGTCCTCTGTACTTGTAGCCAGTTTTTTACCCCAATGGGCACACCCCTCTGATGCTGGAGAGGTGCCAGGGAATATGCCCTCGCTGCCCTACAATTAGACTGGCCCTGGCAGGTTTGTATGTACTTTCATGTCTTAGAGAAGGGGGGAGCCATCAGTTCCTATTAACTGAAACTCACTTACCTGCCAGATTGCTCAGTAACCATGAAAGGAACGCAACAGATGATAAATGGGAAAACATGTGCTTGATTATCTTATCCTTCAGTAATAAGAGGATCTCCCCAAACCTGATGTTTTATTTATTATGTAGGTAACATGAGGTCGCCCCGTGCAGGGGCTGCAATGTATAAAAACACTGTCCCAAAATAATACAGAAATAAAACTTTTAATAAGAATAAAAGGAAGGTATTTGTAGGCTCTTTCAGTTTGGCGTTAAAGGAGAAGGAAAGCTACCGAAGCAGTTTATTGCCAATAGATTTGCCACAATAGTACAAGCTGTAACACTATATTTATTCTGCAGAATGCTTTACCATACCTGAGTAAACAGCTCTAGAAGCTCTCTTTTTTTCCGGATAGCAGCTGCCATATTAGCTGGCTGTGACATCACTTTCTGTCTGAGTCTCTCCCTGATCACTCATAGCTCTGGGCTCAGATTACAACAGGGAGGGGGGAGAGGAACAAACTGAGCATGCTCAAGCCCTAGCCCTGGAGGTTTAAGCTGAAAACAGGAAGTCTGATACAGAAGCCCATGTGACACAATAGAAGGAAAGAAATGCTGTGTTTCTTCTGACAGAGGACTCTGATAAGGCTTACTTAGTTTTAGCCTTTCTCATTTCAGCCTCCCTTATCCTACCTCTTCTCTCTTTTTCGATATGTCTCATCTCCTCTTTATTTGTCATTGCCACTCACCTTTATAACCCATGTTTTTCTATCTCCTTTCCTTTCCATGTTCTTCTCATTCTCTCATGTTTTTATCAATACAACCCTTATTTTCTCACTGTCCCTTTCAGTTTCTCATTCCTCTTCCTACACGACTCCCTCAGGGGCACAGCACCTGTATGGGGGGCACCAGTGGTACCACTCTACAAATTCCCATCGGTGCTGATACTGTACATAACAACATTTAGTGATGACCAGAAATACACAGGGGTCGAATGGACAGAAGGTTCTTCTTTAAAAGGAGGACTAAAGAATGAAATAAAAAAATATTATCAACAGGAAGGTTCAGTACTTATCTAGACCTTCAAGGTTGTCCACAAGATCTTGTCATTTTGGGTTCTATAAGGTCAATAAAATGCACTTCTTTGAGTACAGGGATGCTGCACATGCTCAGTGGCCCTTGGAAAGAAGAAAATGAAGCTGATAGTTTAGCATTTCTAGCTTACTTCTTTGTTGAGCTTTTGTTCTTCTGCAGTGAACTATGATAAGAGAGAAGAGCCAGAAGCTTTTGTTCTCCTTTTAACTTCTGCAGTGGAGTATGGTAAAAAAATAGAACCAGAAGCTTTTGTTCTCCTTTAAACTTTTGCAGTGACCTATGGTAAGAGAGAAAAACCATGGTAGATGAGAGGGTCCATTGAAAAAAATAGTTGCAAGTCACAAAAATTGTCGATCAAAAAATTGTGTCTCCCATGCGTTTGGTGAATTTTTCGCCACTTTGCACATTTTTCAGTGAAGCAAAATGGGTCAGATTCGCCCATCACTTGAATTTGATTGTAATGTTACTGCTGTATCTTTAGGTTGAATTAGTTTCCTATAATCAAGTGCCAGCCATTATCATATTATTAAGTTAGATGATTGTTTGCTGATGCGGGATAGCAAACTAAAAACAGTAGTCCAAAATTCAATGGCATTATAGATAACTGGACAATGAAACTACATAATGTCCTTCAACTATGTAGGCAGATTCTACCATGAGTCCCCCTGGCTTGGATGGATTCTGTTCTCAAGATAGACTTGGTCATTAGTACCTTGGCTTTGAAGCAGAACCACCTGCTTGGCTATAAGAGCAGTTCTTTGTTTTTTCTGTCCAGTCAAGAGATATCTCTTTGCTCTCCCAATGGTAACTCCCTTTTACTCCCTTATGTTCTCAAATCTATAAATGATTCCTTTGTTTGGGGTTTTGACTCTTTGTGAGTCCATAATCCATGGAGCTTGTATCAAATAAACTTTATACTTCATGTGATTTGATTGTGATTTGATTGTGGAGCTACAGTTCGGCAAATACCACTTCACGGCTGAAAATAGGCTACATGAACTACTGTTACAAAGACAGACCAATACTTACATACAAAACATACTTGCTTATAATACTTCTGTTGCTAAGATATTGGAAATTCATGTAAAGGTTAATGTCCCCTTTAAGACAAAAGCAGTGAATGACTCTGTTTGGAAGACAAGAAGCCATTGAGAATTGTTTGTGAGATAAACAAGCCTTCAGGTTTCCAAAAAACTTTGGAGCACAAGTCTACCAATACAATTATGATCGTGGTCTGGAAAGTTGTAATAAAGTCAGCAGTTGTGTGCCCCTTCATGTTATATGAGATTAAATTGCACACAAACTGTATGTTGTGTTTGAATCGGCATTTTGACCAATACATGTGCATGAGTTCTTTTCCAGAATTCTGTAATAAATTTCAATGCCAGGACAACTCCACATCCAAACCATTTATGCACTTGAGGATAAAGCCTTCTTTTTAAAGTCTCAACTGATCTGAGAAGACATATTAATGCTCTTATAAGTGATTAAACTGGTAAACAGTTCATACATGCTCAGATCTGGCCAGGCAGTTTGGCTGATTTTGACCATGATGCCCAACTGGACATGGATGGCACCTCTATTGCACAGCTCCAATGGTCACCCTGTAATCCCGTCCAGACTGAAAATATTGATTCTGCTTCATGGTGGGTGGATGCTGCATCAATGAACCTTCTTGGTGGGTGGATGGTGCATAAATGAATCTTCTTGGTGGGTGGATGTTGCATCAACGAACCTTCTTGGTGGGTGGATGGTGCATAAATGAACCTACTTTCTGGGTGGATGGTGCAAAAATAAACCTTCTTGGTGGTTGGATGCTGAATCAATGAAACTTCTTGGTGGGTGGATGGTGGATAACTGAATCTTCTTGGTAGGTGGATGGTGCATAAATGAAACTTCTTGGTAGGTGGATGGTGCATAAATGAAACTTCTTGGTGGGTGAAGCTTCCTGGCAGGTAGATGCTGCCTTTTTGGTGGGTAGATGATGCATCAATTTACCTTCTTGGTGGGTAGATGGTGCACTGATGAACCTCCCAAAGGGATGGATGGTGCATTAGTTGCAACCCCACATTACTTCATGTCAGTTTAGCTATTTTGAAATACAAATCATGCAATATTCATCTTTTATGCCCATGGGCTGATCAATGAGATAACAGAAAGAACAATGTGTATAAAAGCCAGTTGTGTGCATGGACTAGTGACCTGGCATCAGTGGTGGCATAGGAAATTGGAGTGGGCATTATTGGTATACGCACACAACAATATATGTCAGCACACGTCTAAGTACAATTAGAATAGCCCTCCTCAAAGGGGAGTATACATTATCTTGCACATCTTGGCACATATATTTAGCCCCAAAGTACTCAATAGTAGTTAAATAAAAACATTATTGGAAAAAAGTAAAATGACATTCCCGGAACTTGTTCCCAGTGAATCATCAGGGACACTGTGCATTTCTCTTCCAATCTAATATCTACGGGAATTTCAAGTACATCACCAAAGTGGCAGCAGCCAATTTTTACATCCGTTAAATAAACAGAGACAATTGCTTCTCCCCCCCCCACCTTAATCAGACTTTGTATTTCTTTGTATCTCTCCTCTCTGTATCTGATGCTCAATTGCTCTTGCGATTTTTTGAGTCCTCGGGAAAACAAAAGGGGGGATTGATGGAGCAACATAAAGCTGTCTAATATACATGTGCTCTCAGGGTCTCTATGGCAACTGGCAGTTGCTGGAGATCTTTTTTTGTGTGTAATAAGCTTTTCATGCCAAGGGGTGCTCTCTGGTTCTCATTTTGTTATTAACCCCTTGGTAGTTGGAGCAGTTGGCATCACATTGTTTCTTCTACCTGCACATCCCATTGACAAGGCATCAGTTTTGGTGAGAGATATTTGATAGATATATTTAGACTACCAAGATGAGCAAGGGGTACAGCTGTGGGAGGGTCACTATGTATTGCTACTGTTCAACATGGCTTTGGAAAATGTGGTATGTAATGGTGGCCAGGATTACATATAAGTGGCATCACGGCATTGGTACATGCCTGCTACCTGTGGAACCAGCAGAAGGACCTGTGGAGGTAAGAAAACAATAGGTTAAGGCAGGGGTCCCCAACCTTTTTTGCTCGTGAGCCACATTTAATGTAAAAAAGAGTTGGAGAGCAACACAAGCATGAAAAAGTCCATGGGGATGTCAAATAAGAGCTCTGATTGGCTTTTTGGTAGCCCTTATATGGACTGGCAGCTACAGGAGAGAATGTTTGGCAGGACATCTGTTTTTTATACAACCAAAACTTGCCTCTAAGCCTGGAATTCAAAAATAAGCTCCTGCTTTGAGGCCACTGGGAGCAACATCCAAGGGGTTGGAGAGCAACATGTTACTCACGAGCTACTGGTTGGGGATCACTGGGTTAAGGTAAGTATCAGGTGGATTTATATATACAAACTTCCATTGCAGCACTGGGCCCACCCATGTTGCCTGTGCTGAGCTCATTCCCCTGTCAATTACTGCTATCTGCCATATATCCCCTGCTGCAAAGCCCAACCACCACTATGCCTGGACTGATGGGGCCTACCAAGTTATTTCTGGTCCCTGACAGTTCAGTCCAATCCTGCTTACTCCACATTTTCTTCACATTAAGACACACTAGACCACAATAATATGCTTTAAAAGTGTTGAGCTCTTGGGCATGAGTGTACCCCATAGCTATCAAGGGGGATCACAACAAAAATACTTAACAATAAAATCTGCCAGACAATAGTTTAACTTCCCCTTTGAACTCAATCAAGCTCATTTGCACAGCGACTAATCAGTAATTAACTTTATTAACATTACAAATTGTACATAACTCCTACCTAATCCCATTGAGGAGACATCATATGGGCACTTTTAACTCGGACAAATGTCTAAGATGCCATCAACCTCAAGCAGAACTCATACAGACGTACACTGTCTCTGGCTATGCCCAAAAATACTACTTTTCTGGCAAGAAGTTCAGGAATACTGGAAATCTCTATCAAAACAATAAAAAAAACTCTTTCACTTTGGCATGGGTAATTTTTGGAACACCACCGTCACATTTAACTTTAACAAGATCTGAAAAACAATTAGCAGAAAGATTAATGGCAGCATTTTGAAATCTGACATGGGGCTAGACATATTATCAATTTCCCAGCTGCCCAAGTCATGTGACGTGTGCTCTGATAAACTTCAATCACTCTTTACTGCTGTACTGCAAGTTGGAGTGAAATCACCCCCTCCCTTTCCCCCACCCAGCAGCCTAACAACAGAACAATGGGAAGGTAACCAGATAACAGCTCCCTAACACAAGATAACAGCTGCCTGGTAGATCTAAGAACATCACTCAATAGTAAAAATCCAGGTCCCACTGCGTACTATTCAGTTACATTGAGAAGGAAAAACAACAGCCTGCCAGAAAGCAGTTCCCTCCTAAAGTGCTGGCACAAGTCACATGACCAGGGGCAGCTGGGAAATTGACAAAATGGCTAGCCCCATGTCAGATTTCAAAACTGAATATAAAAAAATCTGTTTGCTCTTTTGAGAAATGGATTTCAGTGCAGAAGTCTATTGGAGCAGCACTATTAACTGATGCATTAAAAAAAAACATGTTTTCCCATGACAGTTTCCCTTTAAGTCTACTTAAATCATTTAAACAATAATTAAACCCAATAGTCTTTTTCTTTTTGCCTCCAATACAGCAATACCTCAGGACCTGGGGTTTTTCCGGATAATGGATCTTTCTGTAATTTAAGCCGTCCACAGGAACAGAATTCACGATCAACCCCCAGGAGTCACCAAATAAACTGG
The DNA here is from genome assembly GCA_024363595.1 of Xenopus borealis. Taxonomy (NCBI): domain Eukaryota; kingdom Metazoa; phylum Chordata; class Amphibia; order Anura; family Pipidae; genus Xenopus; species Xenopus borealis. Next base: position 7,941,978 of record CM044440.1, on the reverse strand, counting down.
ATATTACATACAAACTGCTAAATACCTGCAATCAAAGAAAAAGGAAAATGGTTTACAAAGTAATATGCTTGTATGGCAATAAATCTGAAAGTATACTTAGAAATCATTTCTGTAATTATAAAGAAAGCATGGAATGGAATTTATTATTTTGTTCTACATACTTTACCTCCGACCGCTCCTTTTGTTTATATATGTTTATTTTATATATTATGAAAACCCAATAAAAACATTTGTAAAAAAAAAAAAAAAAAAGCCAGTTGAAGGAGAAATACTAAAAAAACATGTTCTATAGTTACATAGTTAAATTAGGTTGAAAAAAGACCAGAGTCCATCAAGTTCAAACCCTCCAAATTAAAATATAGGTTACTGTGTGTTACCGGATCAGTGTCAATTTGCCCAATTTATAAATAACCTCTGCTAAGTCCCGGATGCTGACCCCCTTGTATTTTTGGTGTTCTGTAGTTGTGTGCCGGTCTGGAAAAACTCAACCCTCACCTAACCCTTAACCAGCAAAACCTTAACCTGCCCCCGACCCTAACACACAAAATGTTGCAATTGAAAGACCTGTACCCTCGTCTTCTCACCCTGTAAGTTACCTCTGTGTGCACCAAGACAGGGAATCTTCAGGAGCAGTCTTCCCCAGTCTGACCCATACCCATAATGCTCAGCTAAATTTCAAACCACGTTCACCACGTGGACCACAGGGGGCTTCAACCCGCACATCTCTAGTCACTAGGACCTGTAAGTGGTGTTATTTCTGCCCTCCCAGCATGAATATTAGAATATGTGTGAAATAATAATAATATTTTTAACATAATAAATTCAGTGAGAAAAGGGTTTATCACATGAAAAGTCACGAACATGATTCAATTTCAGCTACAATTAAATTTAGAAAAAAGTTATCGCAAGATTTATCACATGCAAACTCTATGGGAAAAAAACTGGAACTGAATTTCGAGAAACATTTTTTTTTCTCCTCAAATTGAATCTCGTCCGTGAGTTTTCACGTGATAAACCATGGGATAACGTTTTCTCACTGGATTGAATCTGGCCCAGTCTCTGCTAACAGGTCTCATTCTTCCGGTTCGACTTCCATTTTCCACCTTCCGCTATCCACATCACCAGAGGTGTTGGAACAGGCCAGTGATGCCACCAGATGAGAAAGCCCTTGGAAAGTTAGGCTTCCCATCCATCCACAACCTGCCAAATTGTTATTTTGTTGGTTCAGGTCCTGTGAGTTTTGGGCCAACCCTACACCACTACTGATTGAATTTCTCCTATGCTATTGTTATAGCTGTTAAACCAGTGGATTAAAACAATGAAGCCAAAACTGGGTTTAGAGAGTGGGTGAGGCAAAGCCCAGACCATGAGTGCTGGGTAAATGAACACTAAGGGGCTTGATTTTTCTCAAATTGGAGCACTCATGGCTGGGATTAAGAAATAAGTGAAATTATGTATTTGGTGTTTATCAAGATCTTGACAAAGGTCCTCTGTTGATAACCACCAATAAACAATTTCACTTATTTATAAGTCCCATGAGTGCTCCAATTTGTATTATTCTTTATATATATATATTGGGCTAATGACTATTGTTGAGTACCAAGGGATACCAGAGTGGCTGTCTGATGTCACTTAATTACTCATGTGTGTCACTAGGAGACATCATGAGTCACCACTGTGGTTGGGCAAAAAAAAACCTATTGGAATGCACAAAATTCTAGTTTAGAGGCCAAATCGTCCCTAAAACACAACATCCTTGTTTAATTTTCGTTGTATTTGCAGCTAGGCTGAATAAACATATGGATACACAGACGCGCATTTAGGCAAACACGCTCCCTAATTACACAATGATTTCCAATAACCGCATTACATAAGTGACTTATTAGTCTGCTGGGAAACACCTTTCTGTAATGACACCCCTTTCTGGTTTGGCACATTACAAACCGGCAGCTTATGTAACACCCGCGTTTCAGATCACATGTCTTCATACGAATAAATACAAATACTGTCAATGATAGGAATAAAATGGGGGAATACGGTACGGGAATGGGATCCGTTATCCAGAAAGGCCATTATGGGAAGGCAGTCTCTCGTAGACTGCATTTTTTTTTTCAAATAATTCAAAATGTAAACAATTATTTTGCTTTTCTCTGTTGTAATAACACAGTAGCTTGCACTTAATCAAAATGAAGACAAAATTAATTCTTATTGGAGGTAAAACAGCCTTACTGGGTTTATTTAACTTTTTTTTAGTAGACAAATTAGAAAAGAAAAGATCCATTATCAGGAAAACCCCAGGTCCCAAGAATTCTCAATAACAGATCCCATACCTGTATATATTATATCTGAAAGCCTCTGGCTTCTTTATATCATGGACTGGATGTTGTCTGTTATATGAAACCCTCTTTTCCAGAACTGATTTTTCTCATGGTGCTATAGTGGTCTCATCGCACTTTCCATGTCAATAAAATATTTACAGTTGTATTTTCCGGTCTGGCTGCAGTCGTCATGAATTCTCCAAATATTTGGCAGTGCCCATTTATATAATAGACCAGAATATCTTTGTCGTCTGATGGGAAAAGAAACAGTTTACAAGGACGGCTTATGTTCCATTCGCATTCGCTTGAAAAAGCATGAAAGCAAGAGGACTATGTGCGCAGAACCTTAACATATTTACATGAGAAATTGCTCTTGTATGAGGCTACTTGCTAGAAAATAAAGCCTGTAGTTATGGAGAAGGCCTGAACAAGTAAAGGCAGAATGGCAACACCTCCTCATATATTGAGGACAAAAATATATGAATACTGTTAGATCCCCATCTTTTGAAGTTGTAGCACCACCCAAAAACAACGAAGAGAGTTTCCCTAGTCATAACCTAGCATATGGTTACAATATTTGACCTCAGCAAAACCTGGACAAGAGAGCAATATGATGACATGGGGGACCGAGCAATGACAAATGGGGGTGAGGTCATGACATTTGTGGGAATCATAGGTTCTTATTGGCCACATTATAGTTCAGGGTTCATAAGGCTGAAACTCAAGCAAACAGCTGAGACCCAAAATGGAACAGGTGGCAACAGAGATGTCAACATGGTGGTTCCATCTTGGCTACACCCTACTATGTCTACATCCATGCCCCAGTTAGAGCTTCCAGTTCTTTCCAACACTATTTCTTTCTGCCTTCTCAATGGTGGGCTTAAGCGTATTTCAAGGAGTGGGAAACTGGGTTGGTATTGGTTGTACCTGAATGAAGAGAGGGGACAAACAGACTTTGTTGACATGTCTCTAATCAGGAAGTGTGTTGCAAATGAAGGAAGAAAACCAGTTGGGCTGAGCGTGCAAAGGGAACTTTAGGTCAGAATGTTGCAACAATAGAATCCCAGGTTAAAAAAAATAATGTATTGTTCCCTTTAATCTGTTGTAAAACAAGTTTGGGGAGTCTGTCGGAGAACATGACTGAACGGCTTTGGATGTGTTGCGTTCCAAGAAAAATACCCACATAACTAGAGAAAAATGTAACCACATATCAAGAATAAACTCGTAAGTGTATTTAAACAAAACCCTTTTAGTGAAAACATCAATAATTTATGAGGCGATAAAGTTACTTATAGGAAACCTAAAGCATGAATATGGCTAGAAACGTTCTATTTTATAAATATCAAACTTACCGTACCAGCCCAGAAATACAGCAACCCTATACCAGTAATGATCCACGCCTTCAGAGTTGTCTGCAGCAGCTCCTCGTCTTGTTGAGTGTCAGTGGCACTGCACATGCTCAGTTTGCTGCGGACTGCTGTCAAGAAGCTAAGCTTAGGGGTAATCTTCTATAAAGGTTACATGTGCCACTGAAGCTGATGCTACAGGGCTGATGATTAAATTCTAATGCAGACTACACTGGTTTCTCAGCTGCTACACAATAAGGCATGCATTGAGGTCAATCAAGTTGTTGCTCTGTACTTTTGGCACAAAGAAGAAAACAGGGAGTTTTTAATATTGTTATTGTTTGCCCAAGCCTGAAGGTTTTCTTGCACTGGAGCCAGGGGGCCCAAACCATGAAAAATAACCTCAGCTCATTATTCCTCCTCTACCAAATTTTTATAGTAAGCAATATATTTTCAAGCAGGTGATGTCCCCCCGCATCCATGCATCCATCTGAATCCCAAAATAAACCCAAACCCAAATCATAAAAGCTCTGGGGAATTGAGCCAGACTGATTTTTTTTTTTATTTTTTTTTTTAAATATCTCTCACATACATTGTATATTCAAATTAAGGGTTGGACTTGGCTTAGTTTTTATCCAAATCTTTTCTACAGACTTCACTACACCCAGCGGGTCTTTAAAAAGTATAACCTGATTTATACACTATGTGACCAGTATGGTTGTAACAGATACAGAAAAGGCAGATGTGTTAAATCAGTTCTTTTCTTCAGTGTATACAATAGAGGAGTCAGAGTTCCCAGGCTCACTTT
>CM044440.1:7748482-7758761 GCA_024363595.1 Xenopus borealis | reverse complement strand
CACCACACCCTTTGACCAATAACTACAAGCATGCAAATACTTAAATTGCAACACAGGCTTTAGCCTGGCAACTAAGGAAGGTTGTAATTTAACTCTATAGGTGCTTGTAAAACTTATAGGTCCCTACAATGATTTTCACAGAAATCATGTAAAAGTCAATGGCATCTCTTTACCTTCAGGATTCAGGGTAGTTTCAGGATGTTAGCATTGGTTTTCTTTTGATAATCTGATAAATTTGAGTTTTTCAGATGACTGTTCGATAAATTTGAGTTTTCAGAGCAACAATTAGAAAAAGTTGAACAATTCAAAATGATACTCTATTTTGTCACAACCTTTTTGCTTGACATTTTTTTCTTTAATTTCCTCTTTAATTACGTAGTCTTAATATTATTAATAATCTCTTTATTAATAGTAAACTGAAAAGATGTTTAAGTAGTATGTTTAATTACATCCACAACACTTCCCTATACATGTTCCAAGGCTCAGGGGACCATACATTACAACCACAGCTGTCTGATTAATTTCAGAATCCATAATTAATTAGTAATGTCCCCTTAGGAACACGGATGGTTCTCTGTTGCACAAAAGCATAATGACATGCTTCATTGCACTAGCGGTTGAACTTTTGTGGGATCACTATATAATTTCGTGTCTTATTACTAATAGGCAGATTTATCAAAGGTTGAATTTTTAAATTATTTGTTTTAATTTTTACTCCAATATATAGGAATAAACTCACAACTTGAATGGGAGATCCCTTAAGAAACAATTTGAACGTCTAATATTCAATTGAATAGTCTCAACTTGAAAATTCCAATCGAATTCAAATTGAGTTTTCGTTCTGAAAAAAAAAAATCAGCTGTCAGAGAGGTAATTAATATATTCAAATAGTTCAACAGATCTCTGCCACTTACTTGTAAATAAATTCGGCAGGTTTTAGGTGGCGAACATTCGAATTACAACTGTTTCCATGGTCGAGGGGTGATAAATCTCACATTCGAATGATGACGTCATGATGCTCCATGACTTGTGTGAACATCACGATGCATGTGAGACGTGTAAGCGTCAGGTTCATACGGCGAACCCAGGACCGTGCGTCAGACGCGCCGGGAGGTAAGAGAACATGCCGATCTCACAGCACGTCTTACACTGGACCCCTATCCTTTTACCAACTATCATCCAATGGCATGCATTCAGTCTTACCCTAAGTAAACAGCTATGTTAATTCTCTCTTATCTTATACCATAATAATAAAGGACTTTGCACCCCTTAACATTTATATTTTCAAAAACCCATTCTAGACAAATAGGGTTGCCATGCCTTGTTGTTGGGTATGAGTATTTTGAAAAAGAGGTTCAACATGGCATAGCATAATACACAAGGCCCTACTTTTGACCACTGAGTAAGTACTTTGTGCACTGCTTTTGGTCTTCCCACACTTTTTCACTACCAAAGTTGGCCACAGTGTTTTCACATCTATGTGCTTTAAATGTTTTATGAGGAATCCCCTAGGAAATCCTATGAGCAACAGCCTCTTGCTTATGGATTCTGTGGTTGCAGAGCTTGTGACCTCAATGCCTGCAGGACCAACTTGACAACACTCTTGCTGATAAGGAAGACTGTCAATGAATTGACCAGTACTATCTAACCAGCTCTTTAGTAGGTCTATCTAACCAGCTCCTCACACAAGGTTTTTCTGTATTATTGCATACAACAGTGGTTTTCCACTACATGGGGAAGTCTTTGTCAATCAAGTGAAAACAATTTAAAGGCACCTTCTGTCCGATAGATACAAGGTGCATGGTTCAAACTTATTGTTAGTAAAGGTGACCATAGACGTAACAATTATGATCTTTCTTGGAAAACAAGAAAGATCATTCTTTTCAGCACACACATATGTTGTCAGATAAACAGATAGAACTATAGAATTCTACCTGTATCTGACGATTCAGCACTAACAATGGCCAATGTTCTGGTGCCTTCAAAGGCACCTGATCAAAATTTTCCATCCAGCTCAATCGACGAGCCGACCGATATCCAAGTCTTCTGCTGATATCGGTTGGCTCGTTTCCCACCATACATGTGCTGAATATTGTATGAAAATATGTTTCATATAATATTATCTGTGCGTCTATGGCCAATTTAAGATAACTAATATAAACAGTCCATGAGGAGGTAGGATGGTAAGGGTTTGTGCATCTGTCATGTTTGAATGCTGGTGAATGTCCAGCAGTTTGAAGACTATATGCTGGGTAGTCCAGACAATACCCATTTACTGCAGGATTATCAGCAGAAGCCATGGTAAAGTGAAGGAGGTTTAATAGTAGAATGAAAACAAAAAACAGGAGTGCAAACTGAAAATACAAATACAGGCCTTGGTAGAGGCAATAGTGAAATCCAGTAACAGGCTGAGAAGGTCAGGGCTGGTGGAAGATTAGCAATGTTCAATGGTAGGCAAGGTCAGTGGCAGGCAGCAGTCAACCAGAGTCGAGTAGCAGGCCCACAGAAGATTGGAATCATGAACCAGGTGGAAATAAGAGCCTGGGAAACAGGAAGCGGACACAGAACCAGGCAGGGAACACAGGAATCAGGGGTCAAGAATCAGGAACCAGGAATCACGGGAATCTGAGGCTAGATCGGGCTCAGATGATCAAGCAAAGAGCAGTGGTCAGGGACAGGTTTATGAAAGGTACATAATTGGAAATGAGAAACACATGGAGGGTAACAAGATGGGAGGAGACCAGGGAGGAGACAGAAAAATAAACAAATATATGTATAGGTAGGAGGACTGGTTAGGTAGAGCCATGAGAGCCTCCAGTGGCTCAGTGGAAGGTGCACTGTCCAGTTAACATGCAGATCAGGAATTGATCCCCAATAGTCCTGCCTGCATCACACTGCAAAACAATTTAAAATGTATTTACTTTATGGCTGCTTAGAATGTGTAATTTCAGGATTCCTTGAAATAACCTGGTATTTGCTTATCAGAACCTGAGCTGTATCTGCCTGCTGATTAGAACAGCTCCTTGAGCCCTTTGATCAAATCTTGATATGAAACACATTCTTATTGTTTACTCAACAAACCTTGTGTAGGCATTAACCTTATTTATTGTATGTCTTAATGATAGACTGCTGCCTTTTACTTAACCCTTTTCCTTGTGTTTGTTCCCTGATATGAGAACTCGCATTCTTGATTTAACTCAGTACTCAGATGAAAAATTTAGGAGCTAAAACCTGCCGACAAATCAGTGGGAGGTGTGTTTTCAAAATGTGATTTTGTAGGCTTGAACATGAATGTGATTTTAGTGCGACTGAGTATTCACAAAATATAATTTGTCACATTTTCACCATGTCCCGTTTTTAAAAAATATGCTGGCAATCGAGAAAAAACTGCATTCCGTTTTCAAATGCAAGTCATGGTAGACTACATTTAGGAATTTTTCTGATTATTTTAATCTAAAAAGTCCAACCAAACTAGAATCCCTGATTGGACCTTATGTATTAATAAAAAATCTTGATTTAATCTGATGGTGGACAAACATGAAAAATTCAAGCGATAATCCGAATCGTATGACTCGTATCGTATGACTTTTAAAGATTTTTTTTATAGAAAATCCCAATTCTTTTTAATTTTTTCCCCCCAAAACTCTGTAATAGTCGAATTTTCGGGCTAATTCCAGCACAGACCACAGAAAATTCAAAATAGGACAGGGGCCCATTGCCTACTATACAACCTATGTAGGTCTGAGATGCCGAATTTTTGGATTCTGGCTTTTTTGCAGCATTGGGTTTAAGTCAAAAAACCTTAAAGTTTTTGGCATTCAGGTTTTGATAAATAACCCCCCTTAGAATTAAGCTCACCATAGATGTTAAGATTTTTCTCTCCTTAACAGCCAATCTTAGTGTGAACCAACAAATCCATTGAATGAACGCGAGTTTAATGGGCAGATTAGAAGATTTTCATCATTCACAGTGAAATGTGTCCATTTTCCAGTTGTTTGCAGGGCCAAGCAGGGAGCTTACCATATTTTTCAACTGGACGATATCGGTTATAGTGCTCTTTTTAGTTGATGGACAAATCGTACATTTAAGTGATAAACTAACATCTTTTAAAAATGCTTTTATATGTCCAGAATTAATTGAAGGGGGGAACTGGGGAAATGCTTTGAAGTAACAAACTGTATTATTTCAATGATTTATGAATAGGATTGATATTATCAGCACATAGTAATACAGATTTTTGCCAAATATTCAGTCACACAATATAAATAGCACTGATTTTGCTCAAAGCATTTGCAGTTGAATCCCTGATGAATCTCCCAGTTTGGCTTAGAGTTAACATTTTTTCAGTTTTCCTTTTGACTGGCCAAATACTTTCTGAGTAGGAACAGTTTGTCATTTTATACGCTTGTTTATGGGCGACTCCTGATCTAAATTTCCGCTGATGTTTTGCTGTCTAGAAAACAGCCAGTAATGTTGGCAAACATCTCCATTTCAATTAAAGCCTAATGAGTTGCTTTGGTTGGGCATATTTTTAATTAAGACATGCAGCACTTAATTGCCTTCATTAATTCAGTTATGAGTGATGAAAGGGAAATGTGACAAGGCTCCAATATTATGGTTACAATATGGGAAGAACATTTATGTAGTTTTCTGGGCAACTGGGTGCTCTCTCATTTAGTATCAGTATCAGTAACCCACACTGTTTTCAATGGTTAGTGACATTATCATCAACATGAAAGTGACACTATCATCAACATGAAAGGATTTTTGCTGTATCTAGAAATAGCTGCATTGGCATGGCCATGGAGTTTGACTATGTATACAAGAATAAGCCCAAACCCACACGCCTTCCAATTCTTAGATGGCAAGTGCTTAATGATGATCAGCACCCTTCCAATCCAGAAGGTAAAAAGCTTCACTGGCACATGTGGCAAATGCAAGTAGGGCCAAGCTCTTGTGGTTTATTTGTGAAGATGCAACATTTTGGGAAAACACCTTTGTCAATCAAAGCCCCGGAGTATTTTTTAAACCATCGGCCCATACAGCAGATTAGCTGCTGGCTCAGTCTGAAGGAGCTGAATTGGCATCTTAAACCTGCTCGTGCACAGTCAACTTGATTGAAAGTTAATTGACAGAAGGTATGAATTTTTTTTTAATTGAAGATTTTGGAGCAGTATTGTATGTGATTGACACAGTATAATGGATTCCAGTTTGGTGAAGTGTTCCAACTTGATATATACATATCAAGTATATGTACTTTTTCAAACCCATTGTCTTCTCTGTTCTTTTGGTGACTCCTGGAGACTTTTGGTGACAGCAGGGGTACCCATGAGAACATTCAGATGTAAAAAGAGTTGGGGAGCAACAAAAGCATGATGAAAATTTCAGAATAAGGGCTGTGATTGGCTTTTTGGTAGCCCCATGTGGACTGGCTGCCTACAAGGAGCTCTAGTTTTTATGCAACTAAAACTTGTCTCTTAGCCTGGAATTTAACAATAAGCACCTGTTTTAAGGCCACTGGGAGTTACAATAAAGGGGTTGATGAGCAACATGTTGCTCATGAGCTACTATTTGGGCATCACGGCTCTACAGGAATCTTGACATCTACAGTTAGCCCTATAAGATTGTGCAGTGCTTTAACAAAGGGTTTGCTTAGTCTCTCACTTCTAACACTGTACACTCTTCACTACACTATCTTTGTATAATACATTACATAGGTTTAGGTGCTGGGTCTTATGAGCACATTCATTTGTGTCTCAATGAGTTGTTATATTTAAACACAATTATATAAAGTATTAAGTTCATCTGAGACAGCCCAATCATTCATGGGTTGATATTGGTATTATTTTGTCTGCTCTGTGCTTCTGCTTTGTTTGTAGGCCTGACATTCCTGCTTTACCTTAAAACCCATCATGGATCATGGATTCCAAAGTTTCTCTGATAAGGATGAACACCCTCATAGACATTTACATACCGTATGTGTTTTCTGCTCTTTTAAACTTTTAATAAGCTCCTTTACTGTTCATTGGCTTCAAAATTTCCTGTAAGAAGTGCTTTACACCACCCAGTTTCAACTTTTGTGCTATTTCTGAGATGGGTGCAGGGAAGACTAATAGTGGGTGAAGGCTAGAGATACTGCTTTGACCTAACTGTCATCACAACAGGCCATGCATAGCAGTGCAGTCTGATTCTTCTCTGGTTTAAAAGGTTGGTGGGAAGCCAGCTAATATATTATTAGTTACTGGCGTGTGTGTCCTTACTCGGTCTCATGATAAGACACTACTGCTGCTGAGATGCGAAATGCCACATGGTAGTCTCCTTTATTAATGACCACTTCTGCCAGCACGATGATGAATGATAGCACGTAGCTTACATTATTGATTATCCAAATCCATTAGTTCCTCTATTTTATTTCCCTGTCTCTTTAAGAGTGTTCTCATGTTTGACATACTATTAAAAAGAATAACAATTGTTTTTACATTGTGGGAAATTATATTGTTCTGCTATTGAATGTGACACTAGAAAAATGGCCCATGCAGTGAGAAAGATCCCAGTAATTATGCACTATGACACCAATTCTATTCTCGTGGAGAAAAGGTAATTTAAACCCACTGGAATATTCCAGAAGATTCATTAGTAAAAGTCACCTTGAAACCAGACCATGCTCAAATCTTTCGCATTTAATATGCCAAAATATTACTTAGTAATAAGGCTTACTAGGCCTTTATATAATTTAATTTCTTGGCAACTTTGCTATTTGCTCAAGCCTAGAGAAATACGAAGGGGAAGAAATGAATATTTTTTTTCAGGTTGGAATGAAAACATAACGTTGAATGAAGTTGAGCTTTCTGCAAATGTCTTTATACATAATTTGGCAATTTCTTTTGCAAAATATCCAAATGTCAAATATATATTTCATCCAACATTGTAATAAGAAGTGTTTTCATAGAAGAGCTAGAAGAGAAGCACTCTTTGACTTGGCTAATGAGAGGGCAACAGAACATGTGCCATGAGTGCTTATGTGCTTGCCCACCATGCTCTGTTGGTTCAAGCTTTCCTTTTGACATTTAGGGGGGTTATTTATCAAAATCCAAATTTTTCAGATTTTTTTAGTAAAAAAAAAGTCAGACCAAATTTTGCCTTATCTATTATTAAAAAAAATGCAATAACATCAAATGAAAACCTAAATTGGCGTTTCTTCCCGAACTGATCTTTTTTTTGGGCAAAAATCCCATAAATTCTGGCTTTTCGGTAAAAAGACAAAAAAATCGAGCAAATTGGGCACAATTTATGTTTTTGCTTTATTTTATCGCGTTTTTCCCAATCCGATTAATTCAAGGTTTTTTAATAATAAATAAGGTCAAATTGTGGATTCTAATTTTGTCTTACTTTTTTTAATATTCAGATTTTCGGGCTAATACCAGCACAAACCACAGAAACTTCCAAATAGAATAGGGAACTCCCCCATTGACTTATATACAACCTTAGGAAGGTCTGAGATGGCGGATTTTCAGATTAGGACATTCTGCAGCATCATCCTTTAATAAATTCTGAAAAATTTTAGTTTTGACTCAAAAAGCCAGACTGGAGTTTAGTAAATAATCCCCTAACATTTGTTCTAGGACCCCTTACCTCATAACTCTGCAGTTTCTACCATGGGCATCCTATTCTAAAAATATCTAAAGCAATAGATAAGTAGCAATATAATTAGTAAGACTGGATATCTAGGACTATCTCAGAGAGCAAATAGACATTCTTTTCAGTCTCTTCTACACTAGGCTTCTGGCTGTGCTCCCGAGCTTCTGTAATTATCTGGGTCAATTTTGGGGGAAAAAAATATCTTAAAGGAACAGTAAACCCAAAAAAAAATCAAGTAATGGAAATATAATGTACTGAATACACTGCACTGGTAAAACTGGGGTATTGTCTTCAGAAGTTCTTCAATAGGTTACATAAACAAAATGCTGTGCAGCCATGGGGGCAGCCATTCAAAGCTGAAAAAGGAGAAAGGGCACAGGACATACAGCAGATAACAGATAAACTCTGCAGTATACAATGGGATTCTTCTTCATCAAAATGTTTGTGTACCTGTCCTTTTCTTCTGTTTTCTTCTATTTATCTGGTTTCTCATCAGTGTTGGGAGTAAAGCATCATGGTGGCTCTGCAGAGCTGGGGTCCTTTGTTTACAAACTCACTAGTTAGCTAGAACTAGTTAGTTCTAGTTTAAGCACTGACTAGCTCAGTGTTTAGAGCAAGGTAGTAGGGCTTTTCTGTGTTCTCTTTGTGTATGTGTGGGTTTCCTCTGGGTACTCTCATTTTCTTCCATCCCATACAGGTAGGTTAAGTACCTCCTTATGATATTCATATGATGTTTAAATGTGATAGGAACGTTAAACTGGTGCAAGTGCTGTGTGAACCATTCAGCTCTTTATAAATAAAGAATGTTAATGTTTGGCAGTGCATCTACACCATTCCCCTACTCAAGCTTGCTTCCCAATATCATTTTTTCAGATGCTGCTTAATTTGCAACTATGAAATGGGCCATAAGGTCAGCAAAGTCATTCAGATAGTGGGTGTCAGGGCCAGACAGCTGTAGAGGGTTGGAGCTGGGACCAAGGAGGAAGCCTATGCAGGTTCACCAGTAAGGTCCAGTATATGGTACCAAAGGGGTTAGACAGCAGAGAATCTAAGTCCAGGCAAAGAGTCAAGGGCAGGTAACAAACAATGGAGGCAGGAACAAAGCAAAAGTTTTTCGGCTGCCTGCATTGCTTCTCCCAGGTTGGAATAGATTGGAATCTATTTTACTTACCACTCTACAAGGGCAGATTCCCCGTCTGCTCAGTGACCAAAATAATCAAATTATTCTGCTCAAGGTTATTGGACTTTAATAGAATCTTCTGAAAAGATGATTAGATGATAAATAACCTCCCAGTCGAATTGTGAGTACATTCAAATTTATTAGAGTAAAACAAAGTTCACCTAAATTAGTAACATATGGCAACCACCAATGATTGCTTTGTTCTAACTGCAGCTGTATAAAAAGAAAATCTAATCACTGCTTGGTTTCTATGGGTTACACTGAGCATGTGCAGTGCCACTGACACTCACAAAATGGCCAAGATGCCAAACTCCCATGGACAAATTTGAAGGCCTGGATCATAAATGTCATTGGTTGCTGAACCTCTGGGCTGGTACAGTAATTTCAGTGTATAAAATACAGCATTTTTAGCCTCATTCATATTTAGGTTGTAATTCTCCTTTAACTACCTTAGTAGTCTATACAAAATATTGATCAGATACTTCCCTGATACAAAGTAAAAGTCTGTAATTTTGATCTTATAATAAAGAAAAGACAAAATTTAATGAACACGACTTTCACTAAAGAACCAGACAAGCTAAAATGACCTTTAATTGACTAACCGTAGAAAATGAGTCTTGATTGACCTGTCTGCTCAAAAATAAAGTCACCGAGAGTGAAGAAGAAGAATTCACTGGGTTCCTGCTGTGACTGGTGATTAAAGCCTCCTATGATTAACATACTTGTTTTGGTCAGTTTGTTGCTGAAGCCCATACATAAAGCAACCGACGTCTGGGTATTTGATCCAGCAAAGCCATGCACCAAGCAAAGCTAAAATAAGAAATTTGTTTCTTACAGACATTGCATCTTTTCTTTGGAAAATGAGAACCCAAATTACCCATGAAAAATAAATGATACCTTTTTTTTGTATTTCAGTAATTCATCCCTGTCTTGACTTTCTTGTAACTTCATTTCTTACTAGCATTTCTTTATAATAATACAAGAAAATATGGAGATGGTAAATCAAAGGCAAAATGGAAAGTGCCTCAGGCATAGAGGCGGGGCAGGCAGAATTCGATTGACAGCTGAGATTTTTAAAAACCTTTTATAACAGGTATGGGTTTTTTAATTAAGAAAATAATTTGGGTTTCACGTTTAATTTGAAAAGAGCTTTTATTTTACAGTTTTAATGTCTGGGTGACAGGTCTTTTTAACTGGGAAAATTTTGAGGAGGGTATTGTTTTCTTGAGGTGGGCAAGGTAAGGTAAGGAGTGCTGGTCTTCCAGTAAAAAAATCTCTTAATTAAAAATTGTTGAACAGGGAATCATGTAGGGATACAGGCACGGATTTGTGGTGAGGCCACATAAGCCTGGGGCGGCAAGTTGGTAGGAATGGTATGCCGTCCAGCTGTGCTGAGGAGCACTGGGGACACGCAGCTCCCCAGTGCTCCTGTGCGCCTGCTCTCAATAGAGCGGTGCGGGT
>CM044440.1:7721809-7734053 GCA_024363595.1 Xenopus borealis | reverse complement strand
GGGGATTGCCTTGTTAATTCTTTTTTTATGTTTATATTGGGTAGAAATTTACTCAGAAACAAAAGGAACACCAACAGAAATATAAAATGATTTGTACAATGCAAAGTTTAAAAATAGAACCCAGTAGATATTTATAAAAGGAGACTTGAGAAATCACAACAGAAACCGATGTAGAAAGAAGGGAGGAAATGCACTGAAATGAGGAAAGTATTTTTTTATGTTGGCAATGAAGGGAAAGTAATATCTGAGACAGAGTGCAATAAAAAGCAATGTGCTGAGCTGGGAACGGCGCTCTTTAGACAATGTAATATTGGAAAAATTGACAATATCATGAAAGCTCAAAAGTAATAAAAAAAGGTCCCTCAAAAACAGGGATAGTAGTGACGTTGTCCCCTCTAAGAAGAATGAAAGTAAATAACTTTTTGGTTGATTTGGTTGATTTAGAAACATAACGAGGTGATGAAAACTAACGGCTGATTGGTTGCAATCGGCTGCCACAATTAAGTTACCAATTACACCCCTCCATGAGCTATAACACACAATTGTTGGGACACAGCTGTATATCATTGCTAACAGGACCGCTCCTGCCCTGAGGCAGGACTACTTTTCTGAGTAAGAAGAAAAGGCAAAGCCCTCATATTCACATTATAACATTGTGATACAAAGCTTGGAACTTATATTCAGGGCCGTAACTAGGGGTAGGCAGAGTAGGTATGTGCCTAGGGTGCAAAGCTGGGGGGTGCCAGTCACGTACCTTCTCTGCCTCCTGCCCCTAGCGCAGAAGTCAAATTGTGCACATGCGCATGCGAGCCGGTGTCAGTTTGCGCATCTGCATCATCTGCGTAATTTTTGTGATACTAAACTCTATAGTTAGTATAGATATGGGTATATATAATTTATGTGAGTGTATGGAGGGGTGTGTGTATGTGTAAGAGTAATAAAGGGTTAATATAGGGTTAATGTACCAACGTTACCATGGTTACCAGAGTTCTTTCCAAAGGATAGCAATCCACACCATTGGTTCTTCCTCTTTCGCTTACATTAGTCAGTTCACACTACAGCTTCCAGGGCATACAGACATCCACACCTTGATAATATTTCAATTCTCCTTTTCCGGCTAAGCCGACACTTTCCACTTTCCAATTGTTCAGATACCCCACCTGAGACCTTTTCCAGACATCCCTTTCCAAGGTTACTCACCACCTCCCTGCCTTGACAGCCCGACATATATGATACGCTATTGATATTGTCCTTCTCCAGGTAGGAATTTTCCGTGACACCTTCCGGTCCAATAGTCCGGCATACACTCTACTGTATGCCCCTCTCACCTACTCTGGATAAAAATTTCTAAACCCCTCCTTCAGGATGTCTTTCTGCTTCACTATCACTTCCACCCTAACTGGCTTAGCCTTGGCTCATATGCCACTACCTCTTTGTTGGAGTCTTAGCTACCCATACTAGCTATTCTTGACTATCTGAAGTACCTAGTACTTCCACTAGGTGCCCTATCACAGTCTAAATCCAAGATGGGTGTGTCCTCTCCTTTTATACCCTTCAACTCCACTTCCCCCTCTAGTGGTTGGGGAAGGTACCTAAAAATAAACATTATCCTTTGCTGCCCTCTTGTCGTAGCACATTTTAATTTTACAAACATTTTTCAGTCACTCACATGCACATTTTGTTTCCATTTTACACCATTCACACACATACATTTAACACATTAACACATGCTGGGTTTCACTTGGAGGGGTTGAACTTGATGGACTTTTGCAAACCAATTTAATTAGGTATCTATGTAATATGAATAGGGCTAAATTGTTAGGGCGCCATATTGAGTATGCAGTATCTTGAAGTTATTTGGCAGCTTGTTTTTCATTTGCAAAGTGTGACTTGTGTATGCAATGTCGAATGTAGAACAATGCATCAATAAAATAAAAAAACTGTAACAATAAAAAAATATTAAAGAGACATTAGGAAAGAGGCCCCTGCCCCATAGAGCTTATAATCATTAACTTTTGACCAAAAAAACTATAATTTGAAAATGTACCCAGCAGCACAGAATAAATCACTAGTAAAACAGGGGACCAAAAAATATGCATTGATCAACCTTTTCCTTTTTGTCTGTTTGTATTGAATTTGGCCAGGTCAGCCACACTTCCATTCTACTGTATTTTTATTTAGTGTTAGAGTCTCCCTCATCCCAATGTGCCTTGGATTCTCAAATCCCATGAATGTTTTGGAAACACCAGTCATCTGGAGAGCATTAAAATGTGGGACACATTTAAAAATGCACAAGGAGGCCTTTCCAAACGGGCTTCATGCAGAAATTAGGTAATCTGAATTACAGTGCTTTAGCATACTTTACACTATGGGGGTTACTTATCAAATCCTGTATGTTTCAGATTATTTTATTAAAAAAGTCTGACCATACTAGAATCCATAAAGAGGATCACCAGAGGCCACCCCTTCAGACTAGAAGAAAAGGACTTTCATTTAAAGGAACAGAGTAGGTGGTTCTTCACAGTGAGGACAGTGAGGTTGTGGAATGCACTGCAGGGTGATGTTGTGATGCTCATTCTGTTAATGACTATAAGAGGGGGATGATTTACAGGACAGACATAATATCAAAGGCTATTGTGATACTAAACTCTACAGTTAGTATAGCTATGGGCATATATGGTTTCGTTTGTGTGAAAGAGTGGAGATGTGTATGTATGCTGGGTTTTAATTTGGAGGGATTGAACTTGATGGACTTTGTCTTTTTTCAACCCAATTTAACTATGTAACTATGATTTGACCTTATTTATTATTAAAAAATAACTATTTTATCGCATCGGGAAATAAAATAAAATTGAGCGTAGATCTGAATATGTTTTTGCCCAAAAAGCCCCCAAAGCCCGAAACAGTTGGATTTCAGGCTAAATTCAGTGCAGACCACAAAAACTTCCAAATAGGATGGGGACCTCTCCCTTTGACTTACATATAACCTCAGCAGGTCTGCAATGTCGAATTTTTGGATTTTGGCTTTTTGCATCCTCGGGGTATAATAAAGCTCCAAAAATGTAAGTTTTTGTTATAGTAAAAAAAAAATTCACGTTTTTGAGTTTTTGGCATTCATATTTTAACAAATAACCCCCTTTGAGCTGTATAATTATAGATCTTTCACAGCAGCCACTGCTCCAGTTAAATTTACAATCTAAGCTCTCTGTCACACCTACACACCCACAGGAATGTCAATTACATCAGCCAACTGATATATTTGTGTTTTTGGAGTATGAGGAAACTGAAGTTCCATGAGGAAACCCCATACAAGCATGGGGAAAATGATTCAATGCTACTGAGAGCTGATAAAGAGAAGCACATTTGGTTTAATGCAAAGATGCTGTCCCTGTTATACAGTAGCAATGCAGAGTTCTCTTGAGTGTTCAACCTCCTCCCTTTAGACGGAACATTCAAAGTAGAAACATTCCTCTTGAGCCTTGTATGGCATCATCCTGTAGCTTTGATGTGTTCCCAGGATACAATGTTTGTTCTTTTCTTTTGTTCTATAACTGTTGATCCTCATCATCACTGGCAATTCTAGTGAGCAAATACATTGTGTTAGTAGGAGCTAGCATTATACAGCACTTTCTAGGGGTCCATTGAAACCTTGAGATCATTAGCTGTGGCTAAGGAAAACACACATAAGTATATGACTGGCCATAGCATTGGGACTTTGGCATGCCTGTTATTGGCTGAACCTAATTACTTTGTGTTATCATTAGGGAGAACTTGCACAGGTGTGTAGTGAGGGTGTATGGAAATCAATTTCATGCATTGTCTTTTCTTTAATTGCTTTTGCAGATCCTGGGCCTTTTCATTTTAAAGCTTGTTATCTGGACGTATTTTCTACAGAGAAATATATTCCTCTCATTAGCTGTGGAACAAAGGCTATATTTTATGTAGAGGCCTGCTTCTAAAATGATGGAACTGTTTGTACATATGTACAATGACAATTTTTATTTCTGCTTTTGAGTCCTATTATACTCTTTGGCAAGGTTAGCCCAACTGTGACTGATTGCATCAATGTGTACCACAAATGACTGTGTTCACTCAACACCATCTGATAATGCCTAATTATCCGCAGAAATATTGGGGTGTCGCCACAAAATCCAGAAATAGTTGGGTTTGTGATCCATGAGTAAGCCATGTACATGGGAACTCACACAACAATATTAGAGACCCAGACTGAACTAAAGATTGGTGGAATAGTTTAGCAGTGTATTCTATCTGAATCTAAAGGTATTCTTTCATTCTCATGGTCTCTACTCACTTAAAACTGAAACAGGCCCAAAACTCAAAAAAATGTATATCTTGACAGATACATATATTGGATCTATTATCTTGAATGTCTGGGACCTGGGGCTTCCCAAATAAAGGTTCTTTATGTATGTGAGCACCAAACGCTAAAAGAAAAGGAAATGCCATAATATGACATATTATGTAGTTATTAGATACTGCATCATTGATGGTGTGAAGACTAGCTAGATAGAACAGACCATGCATGGATTGAAGGTCAGCTATATAGAACAGAGCATGCATGGTGGGAAGATCAGTTATATGGAACAGGGTATGCATGGAGTGAATATCAGCTAGATAGAACATGGCATGCATGGTGTGAAGACCAGCTAGAACACAGCATGCATGGTGTGAAGATAAGGCAGAAAGAACAGAACATACATGGTGTAAAGACCAGCTAAATAGAAAACAGTATTCATGGTGTGAAGACCAGCTAGTTAGAACAGAACATGCATGGAGTGAAGATCAGCTAGATAGAACAGAGCATGCATGCTGTGAAGACCATCTAGCTAGAACAGAACATGCATGGAGTGAAGACCAGCTAGAACAGAACATGCATGGAGTGAAAACCAGCTAAATAGAAAACAACATGCATGATATGAAGACCAGCTAGATAGAATAGAGCATGCATGGCGTGAAGATCTGCTAGATAGACTACAGCATACATGACGTGAAAACCAGCTAGATAGAACAGAACATGCATGGAGTGAAGACAAGCTTGATAGAACACAGCATGTATGGTGTGAAGACCAGCTGGAACAAAGCATGCATGGTGTGAAAACCAGCTAAATAGAACACAACAAGCATGGTATGAAGACCAGCTAGATAGAATAGAGCATGCATGGCGTGAAGATCAGCTAGATAGACTACAGCATACATGAAGTGAAGACAAACTTGATAGAACAGAACATGTATGGACCTAGATTAGTGCCTATGAGTTAATGGCTATGCCAACACTGAGCATCATTCAGATTGTGCTTTACATGTCCTTTAACATTTAATCATTAAAAAGGCCAATAGGATTGTTGTACACCTTAGACAATGAGATTTAAAAGTTGTGTCTATCCACCTATATTTAAGAACACGATACAATCGTATTATCCAAATTCTTCTGGTGATTAAAAGAAATAAAGTAAAGAACAACACATTAATTTATAAAATAGTTTATTACTATCATAAATAAAATTTACCATTTTTTTGTTTGTTTTTACAAATATCATTTGTGCTTTCTTTAAAAATGCCAGCATGAAACATAACATACATTTATTGAGACATTCAGAAACAGGAGATATAACCACCACCAGTTATTTTGTTGACCACAAACATTTTCCTGTAGATGTTTTTCTTTTGGTGAAGTTCCCTGGAGTCAAACAGAATTTCCCCAAAACGTATAAAATGGCTGACAGTGAATAAACGCCAAGCAGAGATAGCAGTTAATTGCAAGGTAGCAATTTTATAATGAAAAATACATCTGAAGAAAAGACATTAGTAGGAATTATGCCCCATGTGTGATGGGGTGGCAACCCTATACTGTTGGTTTCCATTTCCAAAATTTGTATTGTTCCTGTACTCACATTTTACAGGATTTTAATTTGACAAGAAGACAACTTAACAATGGAACAAAATTTAATGACAAGTCTGTTCCACATGATTCACACTGGACACCGTGTCAGTGGGAAGAAAGTATGTTGTGTGCCAAATGCTTCAATTATGAGAGTCATTGATTTTTAGCCTATAGCAATATGTCACATGTTGTTGTTAAGTTGTTAAATGCTTGTGCTAAAAGCTGTTACCGTTGTGCTAAAAAGTTGTTACTGAATGTCAAACGATTTAATTTTGCATTTATCAAGAACATTGCCTGTCCAAGGCTCTTCTGTGGTCTCTTTTGGTGTAATTTTCTGGTCATGGAAACACTCATATGTTCCACAGCTTTGGTCAATGTGTTAGTGTAAAATATATTAAACACTCACTACAAATTTGGGTTGGACTCTCAACTTGCTAACAGTCATACAAATTCAAACAAAGATTTCAGTTGTATCAGGGGTTAAAGTATAATGATCATGGACAAATATTAATTCATGCATTCTTAGCAAACATTTCCACAAGGCAATGTAATGTAAATAGTATACCAGCCATATCCAAACACTCGTGCTCTATAGGAGCCCTATCTATCAGTTGGTGGTGGTTAAACATTTAACTGCTGGTCAAACTGCCACTGGCTGTTTTTGTTTTACCTTCAAGCTCCATGACTGCAGTTTGTCTTAGTTGGGCTCCAAGTTGGGCTCCAAGTAGGAAACTCAATACCTATGAGTGAAGTGAGGGACCAAATAGTGCTGAAGTGCTACACCTCCTGCTGCTCATACTCAGCACGTTTCTTAAGTAGGAGTAGTATATATATATATATATATATATATATATATATATATATGTATGTATGTATGTATGTATGTATGTACAAATGGTTCATCTTGGAGCAGATCATTTTTTGACAAAGATATCATCTTCTTTCCCCACGTTATTGGGGGCTTACACCTCGCTGCAATTAAATTAAACATTAAAATATATATAATAAATAACTAGATTGAATTCTGTTGCCTTGGCAACTTATAAAAGAAATGAGTAAGTGAAATCTCCACTCCACTATTGATTTCCGATATGAGCATGAGTAATGGCCAGTATATTGTGAGAATATGAAAATGGTATAAATATGCAATCATTTATCAATATTGCTGACATAGTATAAGAAAAAAAATGCAACTGGCGTTCCTTCAGGCAGTGACTGTAAGAAAGTTTTAAAAATAAATCAACACATAGCTTTGAAATGGTCTTCCCGCATATTTCCTTGAATTCAAATAGTCTCTGCTGACACAAATGTATATATATATAGAATGTTCTGCCCCTAAGGGTCTGATTTAATAAAATGTTTCTTAGGAGTTCTTGCCATAATTAAAAAAACAAAAACTCTGAAATGATAGCAAGTTAAAAATCTTTAAATTTGAGTTTTCCATGCCCCACAAGTTATTCACAACCACTAACCAAGGAATGGGAAGTGTTACCACTATCATTTGGCCTCAGCCTGCAACCTAAATACAGAGATACCTCCAGAGATAATAGCTTAGCATCCTCCAATAGTTCTATGAATAGATTCATAGAATATTGGTAAATTTTGGAAGATAAATATTAAATCTGGAATAAACCATGTACGATGTTATCATAGAACATCTCAATGGGGGCACAGAAATTAGTTCCCGTCTTTTCTAGAGGTGTAACTTTTCTCATTTCACTCACATCTAAGATAACTCCCAGATATTGGACTTTATTTCCTCCCATTACTCATATATTTTATTTGACATTTGTTACAGTAGACTACAGATGGTTCACAAAAAAGTACATAAAAACTATTGAGTAATGAGCCATAAAGGTGGACTGTGATTTGTGTAAGAGGCAGTTGGTCAGTGGTGGTGGTGGGGTTAGAGAATTGATTGGCTACTGGTGGTTCCAGGATTAATAAAGCCACCCAGGCAGAGAAATTGAGCAGTCCTGTAGTTTCCATGATATCAAACTTCACACTTTTTCACATCTTACTAGCATCAGCAAGATCTCAACTTCACCCAAGTCTCTGCCCTACCGCCCCATGGTTTCAGTTATGAAATATCAAACTAGCAGTCTATTTGCAAAAGAAAAACTATCCTATACTGTTTCCATGGAGTTCTGCCTAACTATAAGATTCTGACCCATATTTGAGTAGAAAAATCATGTTTTTAATTAAACAAATGAAACTTATGCTCTATTACATTATAACACTATTGATAAAGTGCATACAATACCCTCTCCATCTCTCTTCAACTGCCAACACTTACCAAAATAATTGTATCCACAATAGATTATAAGGAGTTAACACTGGCCACTGAATTTCTCCTGGCTAAATATGGCATCAGACCCCAAAGTACCCGATAAAAAACCAGAAAATTCTAGTAGAGGCTATTTTAACATAACTCTCTGCTTTACTTGCTTTTTCATGTGATCCACATAGGAACCAATGAGACTTGGTTAGAGGTGTTTAACGAAGGAACAATCCACAGGAATCGGATCTCTAGCATGGACTGCCTTAGGCTCATTGCACTTGTGATTTATTTTCTGACAGCGGAGAAGATCCTGAATGCGGCCAGTATATGCCTTAATCCATTCAAAAATTGATTCTCTATTGGCTGAAGAATTGTGCTAGAGAATATGCCAATTGTGACACAAGCCTTGGACAGATATTTCCTACAGTATAAACATGGCACATTGACCCCCAACAGCAAAATGGAACTTTGAATGATAAAATAGAAATGTCCTTAAACAGAACGATAAATAATACAAATGAATGATAGCACTCCAGTGTTACTGCCCTAACACTTTAGTATTTTCAAAGTAAGGCAGAATAGAATATTTTCTGAACTAGAGAAAATGAATAAAGAAAAAACTCCAAATGGCCAACTTTGGAATTGCTTAGATTAATCTAGTCAGTAGCACATAAAAAGTGATTAATGCCAGCCAAGTTTATTTGGGGGAAAATGGATGTGACGACATACCCAGGGTTGCTGGCACAGCCTTCTTTTTAAAAGCAGCTTTCAAATCAATTTCTAAAATAGAAGCACAGTTTATTCATCATTATCTCTGATTTATATTAGAAACGCATCAAGGGAAAGCACAAATATGCTCTTTAGAATGTTCTCCAAGGAACGCCTGTGCCAAAAAAAAAAAAACAGCATTGCTCATTCTGAGTCCATAATATTCCTTTTGCATAAACAATCAATACAATTTTTTTAAAGCTGTTTTTTTCTCTCATGGAAATGTTGTCTCATTTGCAGTCAAACTAATCTCCAAACATTGCTGGAATAATGTGTTAAATCACGGAAAGCGGAGCGAGAGGCTTTCCCAGTGCAGAAAAGGCTCAGGGTCAGGTTATCAAATTAACAACAGTCACATACAGAACAAGGTATCGTGACAAATACAAACTGGAACATTCAACAGAAGTCCAGACATTGTACAAAACATTTATCAATGGAAACATGTACACATTCTACAGATTCAAGTTTTATCATTTGTCAATTTAAAAAACACCTTCACACGGCCATGTGAAAAGAAATTAAAAAGTCATCAGACCACGTGTGTGTGTGTGTTTGGTGCTACTGTATATAATTACTGAAAAAAACACATTTTGAATGCCAACCGTCACCTGCACATGGGTGAGTTACTTCCTACCTCTATGCTGGGTAGACACCATTCTTCTTTGCCTACTTTAGTTCCACTAACAAGGTGGGCCACAAATGCCTAGACATTCAGGTGAAGGTCAGATCCAGAGGATGGAAGGGGTAAACTTTAGTGAAATACCACTAACGAGCAGTAGATGCAGGAAGTAAACAAGCCATATTCGGTTTTGATTCCGCACTGTAAAGTGCATATTGCAGAAAACTGAGACAATGCGCTCCCAAAAATAAATATTCAATACATTGTATACTGTAGATACACATATATATACAGGCTATGCACATGTATATACAGCAACACTATTAGTTCATAAGTAGTGCTGTAATAAAAATTCTCCAGGCACAACAAGTCCCTGCCCCTTAGCATTACACCTAAACAGGTGGCTGATGTATAGGCCAGTTTCTTTTGACTTGCCCCATGTGCCCCTACAGTGTTATGACATCTTTTAAACCAGGCAACGGTCACTGTATCATCCCCAGGTTGGTATTGAACCTCAGCCACTACTACCCCTTGAAAATGAAAGACATTAGCCTAATGATTGATTTTACTTCAGGTTTTGGATTATAATAAAAATGGAGTGGCAAGTTAACCATGCATGTCACCTTTTAGTGCATAATGCTATATATGTACATTTATAAAAGATAGTTACAATTTATCCATTTTTGGTTATTTTCACTATAACTTTAGTGGACATTATGTAGTAACTAACTATGAACCAACAGCTCATAGCAACCAATGAACTGTTTAGTTATATTATTCTATAAACAGTTGACCAGCCAAAGGTAACCACTTTCTGGTTGCTGTGGGTTGGGTATAATTTTACTCTTAAATCATTCTAGTATGCTTTATACACACAACATGGAGGAATCTGATAGAAGGGTAAAATAGTAAAACTTAGTGACAAATGTATTGATGTACATGCCATGCATTTACTTTGTTCCTCCCATACTGTGCTAATAATAAAAAAGTCAAGGGAGTCAATATTTGTATTGATACTTAGCATTTCAGCCATCCTATGAATTCATATTCATGTACTTACTGTACAAAATTAGTTCTCATGCTTACATCTTTGGGTTTTCTTTATACCCCCCACCTCAAAAAAAAAGGAAATAAAGTTCTGTAATAGAAGGATTTAATTTAATTAACCAGGGGACAGATAATTATATAATAGAATGTGAGCAATTGAACGAAAAGTCTACTGACAAATTGTGGAGATGGACAAGAATAAATGTTTGGTCTGTTTCTCTTTTGTAGATCCATGGGTGGAAGGTGGTTCATTCAGTAGTTATTGCTATGTATAAAAAAAACAAGCATTCAAATACATTTTTATGGCTATTTGGCCAACATGTGTCTCTGTTTCAAATTAGAAGTCCACGGATACAACAAACTATGTAACCTGTATGGCTGTTCCTGTTTAAAGTAATCAACCCAACCAAATGAAGAAATGAGACTGGGCATGTGCCCAGTTCATAGTTAGGTGAACCTTACTTACTTTATTTACTGGTCATACACAGCCAACTCAAACTGAAAGGACAGAGCTTGGTATTCCCTGAAGTATATAGTGAAAATGTAAATAGAAAATATTATACAATATAATATGGCATTTTCCCTTCAGGGACCCATGTCAATTACCCTTTCCACCCTACTCTAAAACCAAGCCTCTGGCAATACTGTCAAATATTTTATATGGTTATTATTTTATGACCTGTAGGCCAGTTGCAAGTCTTGCCAATGAATAACCACAAAGCTATTGTTTCTAACTCAACAGCATGAGATATTTCTTAGATACATTGTATCAGAAAGATCAGTGTTGAACTGGCCTACCAGAATATCAGATGATGTCTTGGTGGTCCCCAGTGTAGGAGATTTCCTAGACTTTCCAATTTTCTTTATTCCCACCATGGGCCTATTTAAAAAAACATACAAAACACTACTTATATTTAATTTGTGTTAGGGTTGGCCCTGGGTTTCTGGCTCTCTGGTAGATCCTTGGATACTGAGTATGACACTTAAAAAGGCCACATCATAGTAGAGCCAACATTAACCAATGAGACTGATGACTGGAGCATGTGTCTTGCAGAATTTCAAAGAAGAAATTTGTTTATAACAATGGCACCCCGTTGATTGAAAGCCAGAGGGTATGCTCTCACCAAACATAATAAACCTAAACATTGGTTGTATCATCTTTTATAACCCCGAAGGTACATTGAACAGTGAAAACAATTCATAAGAAGAGAACTTTCCTGTTACCTTTGCACTATTTATCAAGCAGTTTTGTCAGTCCAAAAACTGCTCTCTCCCGTGATTAATCTGTCTGACATAACACATACTAAACATTTACATATATTCTTTGAATTACAGTGTCATTAGTTACTAAAATTTTAAAAAAAATGTTTTTTAAATTATTTCAATGATATATAAATTATTTAGTGTAGATTACAAGTTTAAAAAATAGAAATTGTTTAAAATGAACTAAATAACAAAATATCTCTATGCTTTCTTGTTACTTTATGCTCTGAACAAAAGATACTAAAATACCTAATATCAGCGTAGCACATGCGGAAATACAGTATCTTATCATAAAAATATAGTCTGAATGTCACAATATGAATGAGCAGGAGCTGTTGTTGTCCAAACTATAATAATCCAGTCA
>CM044440.1:7696549-7708304 GCA_024363595.1 Xenopus borealis | reverse complement strand
AACAGTTAAAACATGAACTTCAGACGTAAGTAAATAACGATAGATCTAAATTGTCTTCTCCGCTGTCTACTACTATTCAGCCTGGATCTGAATCAGTGACTTACACTTTGCAATGCAGTTTGCAATACTTCAACTCTTTATGAGCAGACAATTAGGTTCCTGGTTTAATGTTCTGTCATCCTTGAATTTTCTGGTAGACATGATCTGCTCAGGTGTTTAACCTGATCACATGTGCTCTCAGTTAACCATCAGCTTCCATATTTAATACCCAAATCTGTCCACTGTTGGCCAAGGTCCTACCCCTAACCCACTAACCTGGGTGTTTTCATTCTAGTCTTGGTCCAATATCTTATATTTGACTCGGTCCAATATCTTATATCTCCTGGTTTAACCTTGATCTGTTTCTGTTTAGCTCGAGTTTGCCTCACAATTCTATGGTAGTTTATCTGGTTCTGAACTGGTCCATCTGAATATACTGTAGCTAGCTCAACACTATCTGTCTTTTTCACAGAATCTTACAATTTGCTCTCTTGCTTCCCCAGTGAAACTTTCTGCATTCTTGTGCGGTAAGACCTGCTGGCACCTGAGTAGTTGAGACCCAAAGCTGAGGGTGGCTGTTATAGGCAGAATAGCATCCCTTTACTCCCATGGAGTTGGGTTTGCCTTGAGTGAGAGTGAAGTATAGTTCTGTTTCATTATTATGAACGGCATGAGGGCACCATAGAAAACAAAGAAAAAAACAGGTTTATGTTTGTACATGGTTTAAAGGGGTTGTTCACTAGTCTGCATTTTCAGCATAATGGTTGCTAGGGTCTAAATTACTCTACCGTCTATGCATTAATTAAACAAATAGGCTGGTCTATGAATAGGAAAGGATCTCCTGAATAGAGAGATGGATAATAAAAAGTATTTTTATATGAAAAGGAAAGATCTATATACTAACTGTAAAGGGATCTGACTTTGCGTCAGTATAGTGCAAATCTGTGAGTGAAAGAAAGAGAAGAAAGGAACCGCTTACAATAAAATGACTGAATGTTCAAAATGGATTGCCTGGACCTTTTGATACCCATACAATTCTAAACTGAATAATTTATTAGTTGACTGTTATCTGTGCGCGTCCTAATCCCAACAAATAAATATGTAAAGTGCTTAGTGCAATAAATGAGTGTATTATTTCATTCAATAGATAAATACATTTACCATGATTCAATCAATTTGTAAAAATAGTAACCAGTGTCGTGATTAAATGCCAGTTCATCCAATCAAATTAATTGATGTAATTAATTCATACTTAATAAATTTAAAATCTTTCCAGTTGCTTAAGAGTTTTTTTGTGGTTAAAAGAATGAAAATTCATAGTGGAGAAGTCCCATAGAGCTATCTCAGTTGTATTTCTATCAGAGGGACCCCACAAGGTGGAGAAGTCAGGGTGTCTGAGTCAACTGTGGTCTCAAATATTAACTAAGTTTGCTGTGGTCAGAGAGCTATACTAAAAAACCACAAATTCCGGGACCCTTAAAATGGACCTGTAACCCAGACATAAAAATCTGTATAATAAAAGTCCATTTCAGATTGAACATGAAATCCAAACTCTTTTGTTATTTACACAATTATAAGTGTTGTAAATGCGTTTAAAAATCTCATCAGTCAATCAAATATTGTCTGCCCCTCCTCTATGCTTTCGGCATAGAGGCGGGGCAGACAATTACTTTCACTTTCCATTCAGCACTTCCTAGATGTTATTGCACTCCCCACATCCCCCCATTCTTTTCACAATTTAATTGTGTAACCAGTGCATAGGGATGGACATCAGGTCCCCCCATTCTGATACACAAATAAGATTTTGAATTGATGCAAGGCTTGCCTTAGTAACAGTGCCCACAAAATGGCTCCTGCCTGCTTGCTAGAATTATGAATTCCCAGATAGAAGGAAACAAGGTTCAAATATTTTTTACAGTATAATTTAAGTTTTTTTTGCTTGACTAACATGATAAAATAGAATTTGGAATAATTTTTTTGGGTGAGAGAGAGAGAAAATAGATTAGGAAAACCTTGTCTACAGTAGAGCTGGAAAGGTAACCAAACTGGAAAATAGAGGTTTTTAAGAGAAAACCCCCCCAAGGATTTCTTAAAAGGTATCAACCAAGTAAAATCAATTTGTGCCGATGTGTGTTTCGCTATTGCTTTTTCATAGGCAGTAAGGATTAATGAGATAGCTCTATGGGACTTCTCCACTTCTATGAATTTTCATTTTCACCTCTGAAGCAACTGGAAAGATTTTAACTTTATTAAGTATGAATTAATTACATCAATTAATTTGATTGGATGAACTGGCATTTAATCACAGCACTGGTCACTTTATAATAATATTATCCATTTAATCATTTTTTAATAGGAATTTATTGGGCTAATGAATTGATTGTCTTGAAATTGATAAATATTTTTACAAATTTATTGAATCATGGTAAATTTATTTATCTATTGAATTAATTAATACACTAATTTATTGCACTAAGCACTTTACATATTTGTTGAAGCGCATAGATTACAGTCAACTAATAAGTTATTCAGTTTATAATTGTATGGGTATCAAAAGGTCCTACTGAGTAGGGTCCAATAAGCCAATCTATTTTGAACATTCACTTGTTTAATTGTAAGGGGTTCCTTTCTTCTCTTTCTTTCACTCACGGATAATAAAAAGTAGCAATAACAATAAATGTATAGCTTTACAGAACATTTGTTTTTAGATTGGGTCAGTGATCACCATTTGAAAGCTGTAAAGAGTCAAAAGAAGGCAAATAATTGAAAAACTCTAATAAATTAAAAATGAAGGCCAATTTAAAGGAGAAGGATAGGCTGTTTGCACTTGGGGGTGCTTAATGTTAGGCAACCCCAAGTGATTGTATAGACTTATCTGAAACCCCAGCCCGGGGTTATACCAGTGAGGCAACACTATCAATGAATCAATTGCCTTAAGTGCAACCCTGGCCTCTATGAAGGACAAAGTGACTTTTTTGCATCCTACAGGTATATGGGTGTAAATTATCTCCAACATACTATAACTTTAACCTGCTTTAGAATAATGTTGGGTTGCAGACCACATACAGTACATGGTTATTACTGAAGTACATTTCCAAGAGAAAAGGTATTTGCTACTAGGCACCTGGAGTCCCTATAATCTGAACAACCCTACACTACTTTTCTCTTTGGTAGCCTTACGTGATTAGTTTTTGACTGAAACAGCTGTTAATGGCCTTACTGTTCAAAACCTGAGCATATAAG
This sequence comes from Xenopus borealis, assembly GCA_024363595.1. Lineage (NCBI taxonomy): Eukaryota > Metazoa > Chordata > Amphibia > Anura > Pipidae > Xenopus > Xenopus borealis. Next base: position 7,705,022 of record CM044440.1, on the reverse strand, counting down.
GACTGGATTGCATTTGGTGTGTCTGAAGAGAATATTCTATTTGGTGGTATCTCTTTCCATCGAATATGGGTCGAACATTTATCTGCCATTTGGCCATCCCTGCTGATACCCCAAAGAGACTCACTGTGCAGCTCACAGTCCGATCAGTCAAGCAACAGATATGGTATATGGCTGCTCTAAATTGTTTATTAGAGCCCCCTTGAAAAGATATGGTAAAGGTAATAAAAGGGCAAATTCCAAAAGTTGAATTACGAAGCCTGTCCAATATAAGTGTACAGGATCTCCACAATAAATCCTCATTGCTCCTGCTCTATGCCTGTGAAAGACACATGCGATAGTTACAAATGGTAGCTCTCCTCAAATACCAGCCCTTAATCACATGAATAGTTACTACAGCCTTATGCTTAAAAAGACAATTGCTGATCCATCCAACTTTTACATCACACACTGGTGTAAGTACTAAGGGGTACAAATGCATTTTTCTGGAAGTGGCTTCAGAGCCAACCATTTTGAAAATGCAACTTGCAGCAGATGTAACTTGGATAAAAGTCATAATCATACCTGAATTATGGAAAAAATGCAGCATTATGGGGACAAAATGGAGATTTACGTTCAAAATGACACCATAAAATGCTCCTTCTAGTTTACATCTTTTTAGAGCATTTACAAAATGATTTTAAAACATTATAAAATAATATTTGAGGGCCACCATAGTGGACATTTCTGTCTGATGAAAGGTACAAAAACCTATGTCTACCATCTTCACTGATCAGTTGTACTCCCGACTCCAGAATGACTGCTGTGTGAATTGAAGCATTAAATAGCAATTGGAACTTGCTTGGCTTGCTGCTCCGTCAGCAGTGCTTACAGTCTTGCATACAAAGTTCGAAGTTGACATTAAAACAGCTTTGTTAACAATGTCCACCATCTAGAAATTAACAAGGAATTAAACATGTCTATTTAATACTAATGTTAACGCACAAAATCACTTTCATAAAGCATATAAAAGTGTATACGTACACAGGTCTAAGGCAGATTATTTGGTTGGTGCTCAGCGTACACCCATGTGTGACTGCTAGGCATAAGCAGCATATTGAATTTTATTATTGTACTTGAACTAATCTTCACCTGGGAGCACTTTCCCAGTACCCTGAGGACACCAGCTCGGTCTATAAACCATTTAATCCTTCCCTTGGTGCAGTCAGGTCAGAGCATTTTACTTATTGTTCTTGATATCATTATGTCTGAACTGAGCTTTGGATATGGTTTGTATTGTACGGGTTTGCACTCAATAGAATACTAAACAAAGTGGTATTTTGCTCAAAAAATAATTTTACTTCATCACACTGTTCAAGAAGTACATTAACAATATCATGTGTACATGGATCACATAGATTATATACATACCACCACAACAAGACAAATAGAAGCTATAGAGAATGGAAAGCGGATATTCCTGCCTGCAAGTGAGAATCACCCCGACGTTTCGGCTCTAAGGCCTTTTTCAAAGGGAATTCTTGAATTTGGATATGGTTTGACTAAAGGATCCTGATAAAGTAGTTGTTGTGCTTATACAAATGGCCTGCAGGTGTCATTGTGCATACACAGGACTTTCTGTAAAGCTTGAAAGTGAAAGTAAGAGTTACTGCTGTTATGTAATGGCTGCATGAACCTGTTAATAAAGCACTGTTATACTCTCCTCATCCTCGGCTACCAAAGACAACAATAGTAGAAATAGAAGAAGTGGTGATTAGAAGTGGTTAGGATCCCCTTGCCTAAAACATAATTACAAATAAAAACACTGTAATGTTCAAGGTTCCTATCGTTCCAAGAATATCTACAGTAGGACAACTATTGATCATTCCAAATCTTCTCACCCTAACTTGCCTTTGTGCTAGACTTCCATAATTATAAAATGTATACATGTAGGGAATATTAACCTAGTTACTTGGCAGAAGCCTTTGTATTGAAGTTATTTGATTTACATACTGTATCTATGTTTTTGTACATTACATATAGTGACCCCTTCCTGTCACACGTTAGTATATTGATTGCAAAGTGGTGGCTCTTGCATTTTGGCCTCCATTTTTGACCGAGGTGGTTGTATCAATAAAGCCCAGTAAAGAGTTCTGCCCTTGAGGAACAACTCTTCTAGTTGGGGAACAGGGACCTTCCGAACAAGGCTGGGTACAGGACTAGCATTTGTCATAGTATGTTCTAGGAATATAAGATAGTATGGCAACTCTATAAAGAGCAGTTTTTTGTTCCACCCTTTTTGTTTCACCAAAGGAATGTAGCTGGAGCGAGCTATCCTAAGGTATTGCTGGCCTAAAATGATGCGGGGAAACAATGGAGAGACCACTAGCAGGTAGCCTTAAAGGGGTGTTCCTTCATTTGCTCCTGGACTCCCTTGAGGACCTTTGCATCCAGGTCAACAGTTGCCTACCAAGCATCTCCACAGTGGTGTCACAGAACCCAGCTTTACCTATGACAGTATCTGACAACAAACATTCTACCTTGTTGCTTTGTGCGTATTATCCCTGGGTTGAGGTTTAGAAAAACTCCTTTTGTTTGTTTGCTTGTTTTTTTTTTTTTAAAGGAAAACCGCCATGCAATTTTTGGTTTCTAGACAGCAACATAGCAGTTTTTCAACCCCCTTTTTATTCCTCCTCCACTTAGCCTTCCACCAGAGGGCACATCTGGGAAATAGAGTTCAGTATGATCCATAACCTAATATTATTAGATGCAAAGGCACACTTCATATCAGACTTGACTGCCAGATACTTGACTGACTGCTAGGCTGATCCCCATATAACTGAGCTCTCACGGCCTTTGTTTGAGAAACATTTTACAATGATAATATAGAGTTTGGGTTTTTTAAAGATCTACACAGAGCCTCACATAACTCACTCTAAATGAATCCTACCAATCTGCAACTTGATGAATCAAAGTCACCTAAAACTGAACCCCAACAAAAACTGAACTAATCTTCTTTCCACCTGAACCTGGTCTTACTCCCCTCCTTTACTATGTCTATGGTGTGTTCCTTAACACTGTCAACTCGACACATTGTCAGGTGGTAATATTTGGCTCCTTTTTCTCTTTTCCTGACCACAGTACTGACATTTTTTCTACATAATATTGCTCCTGCTCTCATACAAAAGAATACAGGCTCCCCCCCTTCTGAACTCCATATAAAAAAAGCACAGACTAACATACATAATCTTTCTCATAAACTTCAAAGCTCTTAATTTCTCTGCACCTCTGGGCGAATCCTCTGTTCCTCTCAGAGACTGCTGTCTGTTGTCTCCCTCCTTTATGTCTTGCTGCTGCTCACGTTTGGAATGCCATCCCTAAGTTCCTCTGGAGAAAATCCCCCTTTAGTCTCTTAAGAAATGAACTTGCAGACTACTGTAGCTCTTGGGGCACTCACATAATACCTGTCATAACACATAAGTTATAACACATAAGTAGAGCTTTATAAATAAAAATATATATTCCTAACTACTCAGTTTATTCACTCATGCCCATTGCTTGCAGTGTTATAGGTGTTTTTGGAATAACTGGATAAGTATTAGAACTAATTTTAGGCAAAGAAATATAGTCCTAATAATATGGGAGATATCTTAAACAACCTTATTTTTCCCCTCTGATTTTTTATTTTTGCTCCCACCACTTGCTTCTATGAGGTTGCTACACTTCAGTTTGCATTTGAATCTTGTCTTAGCTATGGATGGCCACAACTTTCAATTGCCCTCTGTTGTTTTTAATGCTCTTACAAAAAGTCAGAAGGGGCATCACTTTGCACTTTGGAATCATGACAACGTGCTGGACAGGGTACAAATTGAAGAATCTGGTGCTAGGTGCAGAGCTCAGCCAGACTCTGGATGGAAATGTTTTTTGAATGAACCCTAAGGACACACTTTTTAATCCCTTTGTTCTCTAGCACTTGAATTCCCTGGTCATGGTAAAAGACCTCTAGGGTTTGAGGTCACTAGAGATACTGTCACCTAAACAAGGCATTAAATAAACTTTGTAATGCAAAGGACAACTTATTAGTTTTTTTTTTCTATTATAGCTTATATACTAAGGTACAGTAAGGTGATGATTTTATTTATATAGATCTGTTTTAAGAATGTATTTGTCTAAAAGATTCCTTCCTCAACCAAGATATTGTTTTGTTGTACAAATAGATATAAAAACCCATAGCATTAGCCTTAACTATATAATGTTGTTTGAATTTGTATTTATAACACTGTATATAAGGCTCCATCACCCATGACAATTTCTTAATTTGGAAATGCAAATATGTACGTATTATATGGTTATATAACAAGCTCTAATTCATATTGCAGTAGCAACAGGCCATACATCATATTAGTTTCATCAAGCCATTTTACTTTAACTAGGGAATTATATCTAATTATAGTGCTACAATGTACACCCTGGCCTGATTGCCAGATATAGCTAAATCTATAAAAAAAAAAGTAAAAATTGAGTTTTCTATACAACATTCTAGCTTTGAAGGGCTAGAAATGCATTTAAATTTAATATATATGAAAATGGTAGTCTATGGGCCATTCCAAAGAACTAACACACTTATACAATTAACATACAGTAGACAAAACTGTAGACCTTGAGATCACTATAGCTGTGTTGATTAAACTTGTCAAAGAAGCCACCCAGTCCCCTATTAAAGGCATTAATGGAATATGCCCTCGCAACATGGCCTCATTGTTTTTACAAGAAGAAACATCTGTGGTGGGTTTAAGTGAAGTTTAGTTCCTTAGGTATCTGGCTCTTTGTTGTCTTCTATGTAAAATACGACCCCCCGCTATTAGTCTATAATGTCCTCTAATATAATTATGAAGAGCAGTCGATTCCCATCCTTGGTAGATTTTCCTCATGGTTATATCTTCCATTTCTCTTACCTGTTTAGTTACCCATCTCTGTACTCTTTCCAGCTCAGTCATATTTCTTCTCAAGGACTGGGGCCCAAAGCTGCCCTGCATACTCAAGGTGAGGCTTTACCAATGAAAATGGGGCAAAATGTTTATCCCTTAAGTTAATTCCATTTTTATTAATCAAGAACTTTCAAGTATAAACTTTATTAGCTTTAGTAGCCACTGACTGACATCATGGCCATTTTGCTCTTTTGCCAGTGCGATGCTTGGACTTGGAGTTCAATAAACAGCTGTAGGGATCCAAGCTGGATATTCCTAACTTATATACTGATTATCTATGAAATGTAACATGAAATATTTTTCCATTTTTACTTTAACCCCCTGAGGGCCCCCTGTGAAATTGCAGGCCTGGTGCAAATGCTTTTTGATCTACTGTGACCCCAACTTCTAACACCTGAATGTAAAACGTGTATTACTACAGTTACTGTTTTGATCCTAAAATAAAAAAAGGTTTGATTCTTCATCTTTGAAAAAAAAATCAGTTTACAGGAAAACCCTCATAGATGTGATATATGCTGCTGTTTGAGAACAATCCATAGTTGATGTCCAGGGAGCAAACTCAATATATTTTTTGTAACCTTGAGCTCTTTCTTAAAGTTATCCTAGTGTTTTGCCGCATTATGCGCTTCATTGCAGAAGGCTGAGCATAAACGGCAGAGCTGTATGTTTGCAATGAAGCAGTAAAGCTGTTAATGATGACCTACTGAAATTATTTTCATGGGATCACTGATTCCAAAAAAACCCTAGTGATATGTCAAGTTCTGTGTCCACAGAAGAGCAGGAAGAATTCTGTTGACCTTTTTTTCGAGTTCTCAGTTGAACTCTAAAACACAAAGAAAGGATAAAGTGTAACTTTTAATGTGATCTATTGTCATTCTGTCAGCAATGAAAGGGCTGTTGCTACCGAAGAAGCAGTGTCTATTAAGTAGGCCAACGGGGGCATTGACTAGAGTTTAGATATGAATGCGTACCTATTCATCTGTAATACCCTGGTATTGATGGAAAATGAAACACACTTCCCACACACTTCTTTTTTTTTCTAAAGCCCAACTTAAATTCTACGTACATTATAAAGCAGAAGGGAACCACCGAAATGCAAACACCCTCATTCACATAAAGGCTTTTTTTTAAGGCTTCATCAAAAACTAAAGCTACATTTGTCACAGTATAACAAACAAAGCATTCGTGCAGATGTCTGATTCTTAGTGATGGTCATTATCAACTCCATGAATCCCATGTATGACACAGATCATCTACTTTGCACCAACACATCTACTATTAGATGTTCTTAAGCTGGCCATACATGTATTAATAAAAACATACAAAAATTAGTACATATTTGGTGGCCCACCAATCTACTTTGGATATTGGTACATAAGCCAGTGTGCCATGTAAACCAGTTCATCAGCAGATGAAGGAATGAAGAAAAGACACAGATGATTGTTTGTGAGATTTGCCTGAATGTTTGGGGCAATACAATAGCCCCTCAGTTTGATGTTCAACAGGTGGAGAACATATACAGTATTTTTGGATATTCTGGCACTTGTACCTTGGCAAGGCATCATAACCTAATGTAATGGGATTGCTCATTAGTGATGGACCTGATAGCTGCAAACTATGAGACTGATAACGTGGAAGATAAAGCATAAATGCCTCTGCTATTTCTATATTTATGTTTATAGGGGTCATTTGCAATTCATTGTTTTTAAAAACAAATCCAAGGCGACAATGAGCTTGACATATTTGTACCTGATGCATTAAAAGACAAATTGCTGTACATATGCTTACATCTGAATCGGATAGTTTATAGTTTATTTAATATTACTAAAAAAAAGACAGATAAAAAAGTGATTATATTGCCAGGTTCCCCATTTAAGTGAATAAATACAGGAGATACCCAAGTGTGTCTTTAAGATATGGTACACTTTAACTCTTTTTCTATTTTAGTAGCATCTAACCAGGTGCAAGTAGACAACTCATGCTCCCAGGAGTCAGGCAATAAGTTAAATTAGGACATCATACTGAGGTACATTTTTAGTCCTATAGCTCTTTGATGTGCATCACACTTATAGCCTATCAAATCCCACAGAGCAGAAAAGGAAAAACATCCTGATAATTATTTCTTAAACTGCCAAAATAGATGACTCTGTTGGTCTGGAATCTCACATCAGCTCTGTGCTAATCCATTAGAAGGTACAGTATCACAGTCTAAAATATTCACTTTCCCTTTAGGCATCAATAAACTGTAGGAATCTCTGGAGACTAGACTTAAGGTCTCAAGAAGCCTCCTTAATTGGTAATGAAAAATATGGTGTTTGCGTTGTCACAGAGAAGAGAGAATTGGATTTCTCCACTGTAACTAGTGATGGCTTTTATACTTTCTAGTCCTAATGTTTTATTTCAGCAGCAGACAGCTTTCAATTCTCCCACCTTTAGTCTGTAGTGATGGGCGAAAATTTCGCGAAACGGCCCGCGTCTCGGTTTTGACGCCCATCACGTCATTTTCGGCGCACATCTCGTTTTTTTTTTTGCATACAGCGAATATTGCCAGACGAATTTTCGCTGGTGTTTCGCGAATTTATTCTCCGGCGGCGAATCGCGGGAATTCGCAGCGAATTCACTCCTGGCAAATAAATTTGCCCATCACTATTAGTCTGTTCTAGTTGGGGAGGCCTATTTATAAAAATTCTTAATTGTGACTTTAAGATGTTTTATCACAATTTTAAAAATTACGCATTTTTTGTTTATTTAAAATTTGAATAAAATCATCAGAGTATCTCACAATTTGAAAAATTATGCATTTTTTGTTTATTTAAAATTTGAATAAAATCATCAGAGTACCCTGGTGGTCTAGTAGGGACTAAGGGCCAGCGGGGACACCAGCCACAGGGATGCCCGCAGCCCTAGTCCTCTCCTTTCAGCACCACTTCTTCCTATTCTGAATTTTACACATTAAGTGTGATGATGTCAACGAGCTTTGGCACAAAATTTTTAAATATTTTAAAATATTTAAAGGGACCTCTGGCCAAAACTCATTGTCTGTTGTTAGACCTATTTAGTTAGAATTCTTCCTATACCTATATTCTGATTATCCTTGAACTCTGCCTGTACTGACCCCGGCCTGTCAGACCCTGCTTGAACTCTGCCTTAACCAACCATTGCCTGCCAACAAATCTCTCCAAACTGCCTTCTCCCTGCCCTCAAGTGCCCTAAAGTGAAAATCGACTGTGACAATTCACATGCGGTGCTTCGTTTTCCAAACTTCTGACGACTTCGGGAAATGAACGGTCACGTGTGAATTGCTGTAGGCGATTTTCACTTTAGCGGGTGGAAGGCAGGGAGAAGGCAGTTCGGGGAGATTGTTTCCCTTAAGAAGATGCAATTTGTCACTGGGGGGCGACTAATCTCCCCGAATCTGCTTGTGTGAACTGAGCTTATTGATTATGAGCTACACCATTTCTTCTGTACGATTTTTGCACTGGGTTTAGTTCAATTATCTGAAGATTTTG
>CM044440.1:7666747-7679107 GCA_024363595.1 Xenopus borealis | reverse complement strand
TTTTAGGGGAAGGAAGTTCTGCCAGTCTATAGCTAGAAACCAATTCACAAAGGACAATTTTGTTGATTTATTCTGGGACTGCTGAGTGGGCTGATACATTTTTTGTCCTGATTTTTATTTTGTGACAACTGTACCTAAAATTTCAGTAGGTTCTTGGGATTAAAAAGGACAAAGTAAAAGGACTTGCGTTTAAGATGACTCATCTTGATTGGTCAGAGGCTTACAAGGTTTTACTAGACGATCTTGTACTAGACGTAATGTGTACAAATCTGACCAATGATTTAATGGTTTTGTATACTACTGACAAGAAATTGCCCCTACATTGGGTTGTATATAACTTTTATTGTCCATTACTACATATATACTTTTGTCATTGTCTGATGCATGTTCTAAAAAACACTTTATGGAGGGAGTGAGAGTTGTAATTTTTGAAACCCAGTCTCATTTTTAGAAATTCAACTGCTTCAAAAAAACGTAAAAAGTTAAAAAGCTTGAATGTTAATAATACACCTTCTTATGACTTCTTAAAACGCTTGCCAAGGTTCAACTGCTATATTTTTTATTAGAATGTTCAAAATTGTTCAGCTGAGAAACCTTAAAAAGGACTATAATTTGGAAAGTACACACCCAGTTGAATGAATGCTGAGGTGCCAATCCCATGGAGACTGCCTAAATAAAGCTTCCCAACAATTGTAATACAAAGCAAATATAAGGATCACACACTCAGTCTACAGTATATAAAATGTTAAAAATAGCTCTACGCATTTTGACCACATTGGTGGTCTTCATCAGGGGAAGAATATACATCAAATACAAAAAAGATAAATCTTTAAAACTCAACTTCAAAACAATTCAAGATCACATTTTCTAAATTCATTAGCCTTACTACTTTCCGGTGCGGAGGGCAAGCACCTTTGCCCTTATACTGTATAGATTGGAAAAAGTAGATGTCCCCCCCTCCATAAGGCCGTTAGTATAGAGTGATTTGTCTGTAGAAACTGCTAAATCTAAATTTTCTTTTGATCTTAGATTATCTGGTAGCTTTCAAGTCTATAACAGTATTGCAAATAGGACAAACTTAAAAAAAAAATCATTGCTTGGAAGTGCTACCTGGTATCTCCATCATAGCTGGAGGCTTCACAAATTCAGTTATGGTGTCTGGGCTGTCTGGATTTCTCTGTATTTGTTGAAGTCCAGACATATAGTTGAGGAAAAAGCATTTAGTATAATCATTATATTTGCAATACCAACAAAGGGATTGAACATTCTCTAGCACATACATAGCAAAACAAATTGAAATGTGTTCCAGCAAGGAATCACCACAAACCTAAATGTATGTTGCTTTTGGAAACTGTCATACAAAGGCAATTAGTACATGGAAAGATTTATTTACAGATACTAGTTCAACTATGAAGCACTGAATTGGCTAAAAGTCCATACAAGCTTCTGATGAAGTAGTGGGAAGCCACGAAATGCGTAGAGCAGGCAGCTCATGCTATGCTGGGGCATTCTTCTAATACTGAAACAGTATGAGCAAACAAAACACTTAAAAATCATAGGATGGGCATAAATCAAAACAAGAGATCTGAGGGCCCTACTGTATAAATCAACTCCTTGATTAATATGCCACTATGAGCAATGCAAGATCCCAGCTTGGCGAGTTATTACAGTTACGTGAACCAGCAGTGAACTTATTTCTTCCAGAGTCTTGGTTAATTCCATTGTGTTGTCATCAGCAGCAGGACTGAAATCAGTGTGTGCGTATGGCTGGCACACCAATAAATACTGAGAATTTTCAGATATAACGTCTCTGCAATTGTGCAATCATACAAACCAAGGGGCTGGGGCAGGTTATCACATTGTTTGATAGCAACACTGATCCAATTACAGTTCATCATTAATTTTTGATGCTGTTTGATGATAGCGTAGCATAAACACAGCAGCGAGTGTTTCTATATGGAGTTGCAGATAAAAGGAGGCAAGGAAGGAACCTGGGCCAAAATGCCACATAAAGCAATGGGTTCCTGCTTGTTTGTAACCAATGTACAACTCCCAGAATCCACTGACAGTTCCAACTGCACAATTACATTTAATTTCATGCATTTAAAGGCTACATATGTTGAATAAATCCATCTCTTTATAGGTTATTGTAGAGTTCAAAAACCTGGTCTAACATTATACGTTGAAAACTTTGACTTATAACTTACAGAAGCTTGTTACCCTCCCAACCACAATAATTACATTTTGAGTTAGCAGCATCCTCATTGGTAAATTCCCTTGCATTTATAATAAAATAGTCGGAACATTGGAAGACATTTATGTAATGTTTCATTCTCTTGGTGCTGCCTCAGCTGCTGGTGAAAGCAAATCCAGAAAAACCAACTTGAACCCAGAAACCTGTAACAAACCAGTATATTCTGTCTGAAATTGCGCACTAGTCTGAGACCTATGGCAAGTATTTTACTCGCAGTTGGCTTGCGTGCCAGTTATTCTTGATCTCAGTTTGACTCACTACCAAAAGGGCATTGCTCATGTACCCTTTTTCTCCTACCAGGCTTTCTAGCAGTTTTAAAGGAATAGTCAAGTGTAAAAATAAAAACTAGGTAAATAAATAGTCTGTGCAAAATAAAAAAATGTTTCTTATAACTTAGTTAGCCAAAAACTTAATGTATAAAGCAGGGGTCCCCAACCTTTTTTGCCCGTGAGCCACATTTAAATTTAAAAAAGAGTTGGAGAGCAACACAAGCATGAAAAAGTCCATGTGGATGTCAAATAAGAGCTCTGATTGGCTTTTTGGTAACCCCTATATGGACTGGCAGCCTACAGGAGAGAATGTTTGGCAGGACATCTGTTTTTTATGCAACCAAAACTTGCCTCTAAACCAGTAATTCAAAAATAATCACCTGCTTTGAGGCCACTGGGAGCAACATCCAAGGGGTTGGAGAGCAACATGTTACTCACGAGCTACTGGTTGGGGATCACTAGTATAAAGGCTGAAGTGAGTGGATGTCTAACAGAACATAACACTACTTTCTACTTTTCAGCTCTCTAAAGTTGACCATATACATAACAATTACTATCTTTCTTGGAAAAAGATGTTTCCAAGATAGATTGTTCATTATAATACACACGAATAGAGCTGAATTGTCAGAAATTCAGGTAGAAATAATGGAATTCTACCTGTATCTGACAATTCAGCTCTAAACAGTGGGCGATGTTCGGGTGGCGATCAAAATTTTCTGTCCAGCCCGGTCGACCGATATCCATATCTTCTGCTGATATTGGTAAGCTCGTTTCCCACCATGCACGCACCGAATATCGTACAAAAATTCATTTGTATGATATTATTGGTGCGTCTATGGCCACCTTTATTCTGAGTTAGTCAGTGACTATAAGGGGGCCACATGGGACCTAACTGTTTAGTGAGTTTGCAACTGATCCTCAGCATTCAGCTCAGATTCAAAAGCAAATGTTGATGACCCATGTGTCCCTCCCCTAATACAGTATATTCATTGGTTACTGCCAACCAAGAGAGCTGCAAAGCAGGAAGTAGTATTCTGGCTATTATGTTACACATCCACTCACTCCAGCCTTTATACATTACATTTTTGCCTAACTATATTGAAAAAATGTTTATTATGCACAGCCTATCCAGTTATAAAATGTTTATATTTACACTGAACAATTCCTTTAACTTTTTTGTTATACTTTGTCCATACTGTATGTGGGGCTGGGAGTTTTTTAGTCATTCTAGCACAATGCATTGGATTTCACTCTTTCAGGCCACCAGGAGCAATACATTCTTCTGGTTGTATATAGTTCTGCTTCTTCATTGTTCCCCCCTGGAAATCCATGGCAAAGGCATATAGTCTTCATCAAGACTTTCTTTGTCCCATTGTCAAGCTATCCATCACACTGAAAGTCAGTGTGAAATGTCAAACCAGAGTACCCAATGAACTTCCTTAAATTGTTTGCTAACTAAAAGTAAATTTGAGATTTTACTGCAGATGGCAGAAAGAAAGGCTCTATGGAAATCACACGTAATAGGGGATCTATGAGCTTTGTTACCCTCTGTACAACTGTCCTTCTGCACCCCCCTAACTGCCTAAAGTAGATAGCCCAAATGAAAAAAAGTCTTTAGTGCTTGCCCTGTCCTGACATGCAAATTAGGATATGGGTAGAGTTAGAGTGTGGGGGAGTGCATAGGTACTTCCCCCTGACCCTCATGAATACAATGCTACAGAATGTAGGCAGATATCTATTCATCGGACAAATGAAAGTCTAAGGGGCACATTTACTAAGGGTGAAAATTCGAATATCGAATAGCCTAAAATTAGATTTGAATTGAAAAAATTTGAACATTCTAATTCTGAAGTACTGTCTCTAAAAAAACTTTGAATTTGACACTTTGCCACCTTAAAGCTGCCGAATTGCCATTGTAGTCTATCGGGGACCTCCTGGAAACTATACATTGATTTTTTTCTAAGTTTGAGAAAAAGTCGAAGGAGTTTGCCCAAAATCGTTTGAAAGGAGCAATGCATTTGAACGATTCGAAAGAATTTTATTTGATCGAAAACGGAGCTATTCGGTTGGTTTTCGATCAAAAATGCCACTGTCAAGCGTAAATAAACATGAAATGAACCCCTACTGAAAGTAATGTAATATGCACTATAGCAATTCCCACTGGGCGTTTGCAAGCCACCATCCTCCACAAGATTTCAGTATTTACATTTTCAGAAGAAACACTAATACGCAAACTCCATATTTTTGGGCACCATTCGATTAAAGTGTTATCTGCTGTTGACGTAATTACATTGCGTATTGTCCGGCTACATTTTGTATGAAAATTGCTTTTCCGCTTCCAGAAAAAAATGCTGGAAAAAAACTATAGGCATGTGGTTTCATTTGTGTATTTATGCTTGACCACACATTATTAAAAACACAACTTAAAAATACCCAGTGTGACCTCGCCCCTTACTGCAGAACCTAATGAATATTCTGCAATAAGGTCTGTTCTTTCAAGGATTCTTGTTTAAACCATTGTAATAGTTGTCTTTGAATCACAACAGACCAGAAAGGAACTTCTGAAGGACATCCAGCACCTGAGTGCCAAACACGTTGTGGGGCTTCCCAATATTACCCTGTAATGACACACAAGGAGGGAAGGAGTACTATGTTTAATGCTTCCAAGTCAAGTTGAAGTAATAGAGAGCATGGGACCAGGCATTTTCCTTTTAAATAAAGAAGTAGCTTGCATTGTTTGGGCCAATGAATATAAATTGTTGCACCACAGCTACCAGCTTGCTTTAACCTTGGATCATACGTTCTGGAGCCCATAAAAAGCTGAGCAACATACGGCTGAGTAGCAGTGATTTGATCCTTTTTAAAAAATTAATAAATGGAAGCCTGATCAACTTTAGATAAATATATGACACTTTAAAGCAAAGTACTACAGAAGATATTAAATCTGATCATGAATTCTGCAGGCCAAATCCTTGGATTACATGTGATTAATTATATAAATCCTTCACCCTAAGTTACACATGAGGAGTGAATGGTGTTGTAAACCACCTTCTGCTCATAAATAAAACCCACATTATAGTGACAGGTTTCTCTATAGAAATACATGACTGTTGCTTGAATTATTTGGAAAGTGAAGTCAACTAAGGACAAGTATGTTTGAACACACATTGTATATATGCTGAAAAATTCAAGGCTGTAGTGAATCAACATCCTCTATATTAGTTTTGCTTTAATATCCAGCAAATTAACTTGAGTGTGATTTACTGTAATGCCCCCCCCCCCACCAAAAGTACTCTATCAATAAGCAGTTCAAGGTAACATATCCAAGGTTACAAGGGCTCTCCATCCTGTAAATGCAAACAAGTGTCTCTTTATACATAAAATATGCATCTTTTGATGGATGCAGAGGACATCTGATTTGTGAAATGTATTTGTGTCTATATATTATACAGACACTGATACTATATTGTGACAGCCATTGGCTTTTTTTTTTTTACCCATCCCTAAATTTAAACAGGGTTAAACGCAACTTAAAGTATTTCTAAAATCATAAAGATAAATACAGATAAACAGCTATTCTTGGTGGAGAAATATACCTGTTTTTGAGGTATTAGTGAACCAAAGACAGAAAACAATCCTGCTACAAACTATACAATGTCCTTATTAGCAAGTCTACTCTTATCCTAAGTACTAATCTCAAATGCTGTGTTAAAATTGCTACAAATGTTTTCTTCCTTAAAAGATCTTACTTAAATTGGGAGAATGAGCTACATTTTGTGCATTCTTTTTGATGTCAGATAAACAAGTCATTCACTCCCCAAATAATAGGAATTCTTCTTGGAGTTATAGAAAAGGCACAAAATATTGATGAAAGTAACCAAATGTGGCCTCATCAAAATTTTATATTTAATTAGTAAACAGTGATAAAATGTATAATTTCCAAAAGGTAAAACAACACTTCAAATTCAATTTCTATAAATGTGCTTCTAGTACTGTATAATGATATAATATAAAAGATAATCCAATAGCCAATCAAATATGGCATAAGAAAGGACCAATTCAACCTCATCAGTAATAATGGTGAAAAACAGAGGGGAGGCGAAAAAAGCTCATTAAAAAGTAAATTACACTCACTTATCAGAAAAGTCCACCTAAATATACCAGTAAACCCTCAAAAACCTTCAAAGTAGTCCTCTGAGAAAAAGAAACACTGGGGGTCATTTATTAACGCTGGGCAAATTTGCCCATGGGCAGTTACCCATGGCAACCAATCAAAAGGCTGCATTCATTGTTCCACTTGCAGTTAGCTTTAAAAAGCTAATCACTGATTGGTTGCTATAGGTAACTGCCCATGGGCAAAATTGCCCAGTGTTAATAAATGAACCCCACTGTGTTTCTTTCCTTCTATTGTGTACACATGGATTTCTGTATCAGATTTCCTGCTTTCAGCTTAAACCTACTTTCCCTAGGCGTGAGCATGCTCAGTTTGCTCCTGAGCCCTGCACTATACAAAAGTGGGCAGGGTGGAGATTCAGGCAGGAAGTGAAGTCACACCAAGCTAATACTGCAGCTGCTGTCCTAAATAACCAGAGAGCTTCTATAGCTTTTTACTCAGGTATGGTAAAACATTCTACAGAATAAATATAGCATTCTAGCTTGCACTATTGCAGCTAATCTATTGGAAATTAAATGCCTCTGTAGCTTTACTTCTCCTTTAAGAATAATGAAAGTCACCTTGGGGTTCTGTTACTTAGGGTTCTTAGTCTGTGGCGTGTTCTGTTTTAATTGTCGTCAAAGTGCTCAATGGCTTCTCTTACACTTCTACTTTACAGGTGGTGGGTAATATGCATTATATCTTCAACCCATAGAAATCAAAGTAAATTTGCATTATAAAGGTATGTAAGTTACTCTTGTTGTGCACAATGGAAATTTGGTATACGACCAAGGCAGTTTAGCCTAAAAAGCTCAGATTTTTCTTGAAGATGGGGCTTTTAAGTTGGCCCTATTCACCAGATCTCTGATTGGCCATTCCCTTCTCAACCAAAGACTGTGCAGTACAGACTTTGCACATGAACATGGCAGAACCATAACTAACCTTCTTTTCAGCTCCGTCTACAAACTACAAGTGCTTAGTGATGGGCTGAGGAAAACTTATTTTACCTTTGTTATTTTTTTGATATAGATAACCCCTCTAAAAGCTGCTGCCCTAAGTGCAGACCTATTTAATACTATGACCTTGGCTGACAATCTTACAGTGTCATCTTCTTCTTATAGCTGATATGCTAGGCTGCTCATCAAAGCAATGTCCTAAACATCTGGCAGACCTTACATTTTTACATCCCATTGAAGAAAATAAAAATGAGAATATTAACAGCATAAGTAATAATCAGAGTTACACTTACCCTTTTCCGCAAGTTGTACGTAAGAATTAAATTTCTGGAAAACGAGTGGGAGAAGGCAGTGTAGAAATCCAGAACTTTCTGTAAGGCATCTCTTTTAATTACATGAAGGTCACAGTATGTCAGGGCTCTAACGTTTGCACAAGATGGGGCGAGGGTGGTTTCTTTCCAGAAAACATCTCCAAACACATCACCCTTACCTGCCGGGACAAAAACGGACATGCTAGTCTATTAGACAGTACAATGCTGAGCTTGTAAATGTTTTAGCCTAGAGACTGAGTATATTTTAAGAGTGCCTTGTGATGTATAGTGACACCATGATTCAATCACGTGCACCATTTTTTTCATTTTTATTTCATGTTCTGTACTTATAAGCAAATTTGAAAAAAGCTCCATCTGTATTTCATATTCTAAATGCACCAAAGCTTCTTTGCTTTATTGTCTCTGCACTTAAAGTGGACCCGTCACCCAGACACAAAAATCTGTATAATAAAAGTCCTTTTCAAATTAAACATGAAAACCAAGTTCAAATTTTTATTAAAGCATTCATAGCTGATATAAGCTCATTTAAAAATCTCAGCTGTCAATCAAATATTGTCTGCCACTCCTCTATGGCTTAGGCATAGAGGCGGGGCAGACAATTACTTTCACTTTCCATTCAGCACTTCCTAGATGCCACTGCTCCCCACACATTCCCCCAGTTCTCATAACCATTTAATTGTGTAGCCAGGACATGGGGATAGACATTGGGTCCCACATTCTGGTGCACAAACAAGATTCTGAGATGATACAAGGCTTGTCTTAATAACAGTGTCCATATAATGGCTCCTGCCTGCTTGCTATAATTATGAATTCCCAGACTGAAGAAAACAAGATTAAAATAATTTATATAGTGTAATTAATGTAACTATGGGGCAGAATAATCAAAAATATTTTTTTTTTCTAATTCAATCTTGATGAATCAAAAACAAGAACAAGAATTGGAAAATATCTTGAAATATGAAAATACAACTACAACTGAGTTCTACATGATCTCCCCAGCTTTACGACACAGTATTTCTTTGAGTTTTCAACATTTAATGCATCTCAAGACATGAGTTTCAGAAACTGAAATTAAACATCACCATTTGTGCCACTAATCATGGTAAAAACTCACATGTAAATCTTTATAAATCTGCCCCTAGATGTTTTTAGTTCTAGAGCCATTCGTCAAGTCTGGCTTGTTCTGAGTGGCTACACATTTTATTTTTATCTCAAGCAACAAAATGCACATTTTTAGATAGCTAGACTGGAACTGAAATAATACAAAAGTTTGTCTCCTCGATTTGAATCTTGTTCATGAGTTTTCACATGATAAATCATAATAAGAATAGTATTTTTTCCCTGAATTAAATATGGTTCGAAATGCATTAAAGTCATTGGGCTTTTATCTCAAGTTTTTACTATTACTATTACAAATGTAAGTAAATTGATGTTTTTTTACCTATACAGGATAATGGAATAAGAAACAGTACCTTTATATTAGTATTTCTACTTTTTTTTTTTACTGTGGGACAATGGAATTGCCATAAATAAGGTATTATGGCACAAAAAAAATGAGTCCTTCCAGAAACTAATTTCATACTTTGGGCCACACTGTAGCTCCTAATTAAACAAGAATGTTCCCTTACTTGTACCCGGTCTGACAGGCAAATTATTACTTTAATTACCTGGCTAAAGAAAAAGCAGCAAAGATTTAAAATGGCTCTTCTTTTTCTATTACAAGAGTGTACACAGATTAAAGAATAATGTAAGAATTTCTTATATAACTCCTTTGCACTGACACTTGTATTAAAAAAGAGCTACCTCTGCACTTGTTTAAAGAAAGAAAACAGCCCAGAATCAATACAGTAGTGAAGAATTAATTTGTGCCAGGGAAGATGGCAGACGTTCAGCCCTACATTTGGTCAAACTATACTTGCAAGGTCATTTTGGAAGTTTAATCTGGCATTTGCTTCCATACCTTGGAGACCCATAGGCTTCCAGTTGGACATTTCTGTCATCTTTGTCATTTATCATGTATTTGATCATTAACTTTCACACCAACTGCTGTCAAGATCTAGAAATCTTCCACTACATAGTTTTTTTAGCTATCTTCTTTCCACACACCTTTGCACTGTGGGTTACATGAGGATGGGGCTGAAGTATGACTTCAGAAAACTCACTATAAACGTTTAATGGCCTCTCATGGTCATGCACCTAAGAGAAATTGGTATCTGAAGTGTTATCTGGCTTTGTTTGCCCAGGACCCTTGAGGGAATTACTGAAGTGTCAAAAGCAAATTTACAAAATGCAGGGCACTGGGCAAAGTGCAAAAAAATTGGTGCAAACCACCATATTCTTTGCACATATGCACATTGTCCTGTATTTTGTAGACTAGCAACAGGTATTTGATTTTCTAAATCCAGTGCAAAAAGCTGAGCCTGACCCATACTTACAATGCTGCCAGGTACAATATATTCATGAGAGGCATGTAGGTCCTCCTACCCCTCCTCTTAAGTTTTGGACGCCCACATTAGGTTGCACAGACAAAGGCCAGTAAGGGGACCATTTTGTAGAACCTGCAGAATTGTTCCCAATTAGTGCTCCTGGGACAAAAAAGTATTCTGGCAAGTTTGACATATCTACATCCATGTATTACAGTATGATAAAGAACAGGCAATAATTCCAGCTTTCCTGTTGTCTCTTTCTGACACACATCCAGTGCTACCAATCACAGTTAGACGGCATGGATACTCTTAGAAGTTATTTCAAATAAAGAGAAATGCTCAATTGAATAACTAGTTCAGGGTCAGCTATAACATGACATAAATCCACTTCAGAAGAGGAGACCACTTCAGTAGAAAGATAGGGTTGCTACAAGAATGAATTTGGTAGAGCCTTCAAAACAGATCCTTCAGCCTCACTGTTGGAAATTTCTCTGAAATGTTTGCTTTGAAGGCTCCAGTAAACATAAGATGAATGTATTACAACATGGAGATTTGTAAGTGGAATACTTTTATTTAATAAATTGTACTCTGATTTTAAACTATGGAAATGCTTCTTTTCTATTATGTTTCTTCCAATGAACCTCATTATTTCCACTGAAAATTGTTTCTCTATTTTGTTCTATTAATGCCTGTTTAAGAAGGGGGAATGAAAGAAAAGTAAGACATTATTCTCCTTGTATCTGAGACAATAGCGGGCTCAGTAGTAAAATCCAGGTCCCACTGTGACTTATTCAGTTACATTGAGAAGGAAAAACAACAGCCTGCCAGAAAGCAGTTCCCTCCTAATGTACTGGCACAAATCACATGAGCAGGGGCAGCTGTAAAATTAACAAAATGTCTAGCCCCATGTCAGATTTCAAAACTGAATATAAAAAAATCTGTTTGCTCTTTTGACAAATGTATTTCAGTGTAGAAGTCTGCTGGAGCAGCACTATTAATAGATACGTTTTGGAAAAAAAACTAGTTTTGCCCCTTTAAGTCTATTGACATCCCACATGGACACCTTATGCATTTCATGCATGTCTGCCCTGGATCATAGGCATATGATGTGTGTGGTTTTGGAGTCGGAACATGCTTGGTTTAGTGGAAAGGCCACAACGGTCCAGACTTAGGTTAGCACAAATGAAGGGGCAGCATGCTGTCAGAGGAGTGCATAGCATGCAAATGCAGAAACGATGGACAGTCCAAGGGAGACTTTGGAGCACCCAGCTGGTCAATCTGGATCTGCTTGGGAGCTCTGTATTTTTGCAAGATACGAAGAGCATGCACTTGGAGCTGTTTATTTACAGACTGAGTTTATGGCTGATGGGGGGGGTGAGTCTTTTTTAATACATGAATAAAACTCCATATCCAAATGGCTTTTTGACTTCTGTTGAAGGATCTGCCATGGGTTTTGCAAATCCAGGCAAACTCTTTTTAATTTTAATTGCCATTTTGCAAATTCTTTGGCTGGATGTTCAATGAGGAAATTTGCTGTATTTTGAACCTTGCCCCATAGTTTCATATATTATTTCCAATCTTTGTCCCAGATAGATAACTTTAACCTACATTGTATTAATAATAGTATAGGTATCAAGATGCCAAATGACTGATCTCCTGATATTTCTATTTAGTAAAGGAGAAATATTCTGATAGTTGTTCCAGTTGCTGCTATGGAACTACAATTAATAAATTAAGACTCTAATTGATATAATGAACCCTTTGAGAGGCTGAATTTCCCAGCAGGCAACATGGTCACAGATGCAGTGGGGGAGGGGGAAATATAGTGTTGCAGATATTTACTCCTACAGATTGAAAAAGGCACAAACTGTACTCTATAAAATTGTATTGGATGTTGTATAAACTGACGGAACACTACAAAAAAATATAACGAAATCTCAGTAAATCACTCCAGTAACTGCAGGATTTTT
>CM044440.1:7646543-7661681 GCA_024363595.1 Xenopus borealis | reverse complement strand
GTGGTGATACACATATGCGTCTCTATTTGTCTCCTCTTTGCCATATGTTTTATCAGTCTTCCACTTATGAATGTAATGTTTAATAAGTTATACTCTAAGTCTTCAATATTGTTCTCACTGCACTGCAGGAGATTATTTTGATGTAATAATAGACTTGTCACTTTGTTGTTTTTTTATTTATACATTTATTGTTTTATTTTTGTGTGAGTTTCCACACACATGCACTAAATCCTTGCAATTAATCAACACCTTAAAGGAGAATTAAACCCTAAAAATGAATGTACTGTAGCTAAAAATACCCTATTTTATATACTGAACTTATTGCACGAGGCTACAGTTTCAGCTTGTCAATAGCAGCAATGATCCAGGACTTGAAACTTGTCACAGGGGGTCACCATCTTGGAAAGTGTCTGTGACACTCACATGCTCAGTGGGCTCTGAGCAGCTGTTGAAAAGCTAAGCTTAGGGGCCGTCACTAGTTATCCAGCAGCAGAAAATTAGTTTCTCTGGCTGTAATATAAGCTCATGCTACAGGTTTCCTGATTATTAAATTCTGATGCTAATTGTACTGGTTTCTAATTTGCTGCATTAATGATCTATCTATCTATCATCTATCTATCTACTGTATCTATCTATCTATCTATCTATCATCTATCTATCTACTTTATCTATCCATCCATCTATCTGTCTATCATCTTTCTCTCATTTTATCATCAACCATCTATCTTTATATTGATCATCGATGCTTTGTATTTATCATCTATCTTGCTATTTACCTATTGTATTGCAGAAATAAATATAATGCAGTAAAAAAGGTGAAAATAATTATTGTCAAGTTTCGGTCCCCAATTTGGACTTTTCTCAAGACTTAATCTATCATCTATCCCTAATAAACTTAATCTATCATCTATAATCATCTATCCATCTATCCCTGGTTGCAAGGTTAGCAGCACTTTGCAATTCAAATTCGAAATTGGAAAAGGTGAAGTTCCAAATTAACACAATTACAAATTGCTTATTTCACTAATGTCTACTGTAACTTAAAATTCAATTTCCTACTTTCCTACTTTAAATAAAATTAGCATCATGGTGGAAACATGTATCAAAATAAGTTGGCGATGGTTTAAAATAATTTTTTTTTAGCTTCCATGTGTGTATGTTTTTCAGTGGTATTAATTGATATATTTTATTTGGAAAACCCAGGTACCCATTGGATCACATAGTTGTTTATGTAACATAATATGTTATTCCAGCTGTTCCCAACAATTGATTAGATGACATTTACATTTTCTTGGCAATAGAATACAAAGTGAATGTGATATCATATTGTAAAACTAAAGTGGCAGCTGTCTACCACGGCAGGGCTGTCTATGAGTAATTTGACAGCTTAATACAGTTATGAGTAATATTGTCATCGCACTCATTGTATTTATTAGGTTATTGGTGAAGTAATGTGCAAAGTATTTCCATATTTTTAGCGATCATTAACATTTAATATAATGATTTCATGTCTCATAGATGAGCAAGTGACATTCTGAATACAAAAAATATCAACAGCACCTTGTTACTGGAACTTTAATGTTATTAGTGATTAAGAGGAGCCAATGATTCTCATTTAAAGAGCAGAAGCCACCTAAAGCCACAGACTGCACACTATTGACACCACATATTGTTTTGTGCACTGAGTTCGTAAATAAACCCCCAGTGGCGTACAGTGATCATACCTTTATTACTATTGTTTGAAAACATATTTCCTGTCGCTCTGCTTTTTTGGGTAACAAATGATGAGGTGACCAGTAAGAATCAGCATTTGCCTTTGGGCCATCTTTGGCTTTTCTAGAAATGCTGGTGTATAAAAAGCCTTTTAGTGGAGTACTTGACTTTTCTTCAAGAAGGAAAGTCTCCACATATGCTTTGTATTCTACAAGTTGCTAAAAAGGATCAATGATATTGCAAGAAGGTAACAGAACTTCTCTTCAATCTGTTCATGAGTGTAAATAGTATTATTTTTAGGAGATTATGACCATATGTGGCCCTAAAAAAGACAGTAATTTGGGGTTTTCTCCTTCTGTAACCAACATAATTTTCTTTTCAGAGATACATATTTCTGCATGCTTCTCTATTACAGGATAGAAATGAGGGGAACCTTGCTTGGAGACAATGGACTATTTTTTTCACATTTTTACCATGCAGCGTATACCGGCCTTAATCCAATAATAATAACCATAAATAACCATCACCAGGACGGTTACAGCTTAATACCTGCCATATTAAACCTCCTGGACACACTGAGCAAATTGATACACAGATTACATTATCACATTACTGTACATGGTCATTATATTACCTTAGTTGTCACACCATAACACAAACACACATATCCCCCCATATGTAATATTAGGCACTAAGTTTGCCCAGGAGCAGTAACCAGTAGCAACCAACCAAAATGCAAAGATAGAAAACGAGGAGCACATTATGGCAGAGGCTAAGTCCAAAAAGTATATTAATAGTAAAACGATGCGGGTTTAGAGTGTAGCTCCTTTAAATAATGGTAGCAACATGGTTGTAACAGTTACTGAAAAGTCAAATGTGCTAAATCAGTTAATTTCTTCACTGTATACAATAGAGGAGTCAGAGTTACAAGGCTCACTTTATAGCTGAACTGTTGGCTTACCTCAAACTAGTCAGTGACTGACTTAGGATATGATTAATAAAGCTTTACTAAAATGAATCTGAACAAGGTACCAGTGCCAGATGGAATACACCCTAGGATAATAAGCGGGTGAAGTTTAGTTTTAGACTGCCACCTTGGAGTCAGGAAGGACTCCGCCCCACCAAGGCAAATTGGAGAGGCTGCAGACAGGGTTTTTTGCCTTCCTCTGGATCAAATAGCAGTTATATTAGACCTAAAAGTTTGAACTTGATTTTTTACTTTTTTTTTATTTATTACTTTGTTTCTGTTAGATAAAGCAAAAATATGACAACATGACCACAAGTGTTGTCCAAGTTGTGTGCTCATTACTCCGATCTGAAATAATGTTTAGTAATGGGCGAATTTATTCACCTACTGTAAAAATTCACGGCATCTCGTTTTGGACGCATGCGCCCATTGCCGGCATCGAAAAAACGGACACCAGTGTCCGATTTTTGGATGCCGGCCTCCAAAAACGGACACATGCGTCCAAAATGAGACATGGCAGCGTTTCACAAATTTTTTTTTTTTTTCTCTAGAAATTAGTGAAAAATTCGGCAAAGCAAAAAGTGCCCTGCATATCTTTGGAGAAGAAGCGAGAGGTGCAAAACTCTACTCTGACTACCAACAACCAAGCAGCAGTTCACATTCACCTGTTGACTGCAGGTGGGATAAAAAACCCAAACAGTATTGGTTGAGTTGCTAGACAGGTAAATATGGTTGAGTTTGTTTTGAAAAATTGGAGGACAAAAAGAAATGAAAATCAATTCACCAAGCAGCAAGGGACCATCATATTATGTCAAATATTAAAATATTTGTGAAAGTTACCAAATTATATTATTAGTTTACTAACAGAGTCTTTGAATGCCCACTTCAGATAAAGCCCACAAAAAATGTATTGATTGAAAAGATCAAATTCTTTTTAAAAATGCAGGGGCCTTGGCAAGCAAAAGCCTTATTTATCCCAGCTTGTGTTACACTGCAATGTGCTAATTACCATTAAAAGTAAAGTCTGTAGATGAGTGAATTTCAATGCAAAACAATACAGCTCCAGCCGACACTGCTAACTATGGATTGCCACTCTCTCCCGTTTAGCTGTTTCCAAGATACACTTTAAAAAGCAAGCCCAGCTGGGGTGCAGAAATACATTTTTGGAAGAATGGCTTACTTGACAGGAAATTCTTGACTGGCTGAAATAATACAATTTCAGTCCTGTTATTTTGTTATGCATTTGGATTTAGCTTGGCATTAGAGGATAGTCAAAACTTTGATATATCTTATTTTTGTAAACATCTGAATCAAAATATTATGCTAGTGAACCTTACGTCTCCCTTTGCTTTAGAACTGGAATAGATTATGGGTAAAAAAATGTCTCCATCCTTATCATTTTAAGCTGCCATAATGGTGTAGTCTGGTGATCTGGTCCACTGATTGCCATTTATTCAAAAAAGACCTACTACACAGCTGTTTGCCTGGTCAGGGGAAATTGTCACATATGCCTTGCTAAATTCCAGTGTAGAGGGTATACATGGTATTGGATTACCAAGTCAGAGTATATATGACTGATTTAAGTATTGGGTCCAGTTGAGTTTATATGATCATTCAAGGGTCAGATCAATTTCCAGTTTATGGTCCAACAGGATCCACAACCCAACAACATTTATGCACAACATATGCAATATCTGAAAGAGATTAAGTGAGATATTGATCAGAGTACTGGTAATTTTTGGTCCATACACCAATATGTATGTGAGATGCTCCTAGAGTAAATTGTCAGTTCAATTCGTAACTCATGGTTGAGTGAGCCCAAATGTCACATACTGTAGACATTACTGACCTGCCAGCTTGGAAAGTATCATGGTAATACCATGGGTAGCACAGCAGAAGAGGAGCCAGCCTAGCTAGATAACCTATTTCAACAGGTGCCTCATTTGGATGCACCAAGAAAAGAAAAAGACGAGAAACAAAAAAAATCTAACTTTTATCATTGCGGACTTTGGCACACTTTTAGCTACATAGTGGTAATGTTTTAGGCTACTATTGTCAAAGCTGAATTAGTGATGCCTATTGACTTCAATCTGTTTGCAAATTGTTTGGTCTTCGGTGAACGAAATGGGAAAGTTTGCTCATCACTACTGCTGATAGAAGTACAAGTAACATTTAAGAACAAGTAAGAATGTTAAACATGTAACCCATGGATGGAGTTCTTACTGAACATTGACATTGAGGTAAAGCGCTAAACAATATGTTGGCGCTATAGAAATACGTTAATAAAAATAATAATAATACCCAACACTTTGGGATACCTCATTTCATAAAAGTCTTCCACCACGGGAGCAAAGAAGAATAAGGACTGGGGGAACCTTGATGGTAACTGAGGGCTGCAATTTATAAGTTAATGTAATGGCCACGAAACCAGGAAACCTGCCCTATTCAAGGATACAGCATTAACATTCCCGAAACTGCAGCAACCATCTATATAGATCTGTGCACATCACTATAAATAAATTGAAACAAACAATTGATTGCCTTGACTTCTTGTTGTACAGGTGGCAAGATCCGCATTTCTTTTCCCATGGGAATTTTACTAATAACTTACATAATATAATGTGTTTACCATTTCAGCCTTTTTGTGAAGTTTAAATTATAAAACATTAATATCCCTATTCTACATTAATATCCCTTCTTAGCTAAGTGTGCTAATCTCAACAGACTATGGGTAATACCTTCCAAAGTAGTTTTAAAGCTGATTTCCCTGCAAGAAGAGGCGATTGTTGGTCATTAGTGTCAATTTACTGTTTTTAAACAACTAATATCTATGCTACTTAAGTAAGTCTTGACCATTTAAATGGTCAGTGATTAAAGTAATCCCAACTGGGAAACTATATATATATATATATATATATATATATATATACGTATATATAAGGACGGACTCGCACTCCAAATTCTTGTGAATATTCGTGTGATTTATTGGGGCCTTTCTCAAGGATCTTTACACATATATATATGCTAAAAAAGACCAGCAACACTGATAATTATTGTGATCAAAATTAATATAAGGTTCTGTACATTTTAAAGCGGAATGCTGCCCTGATTGAAATATATATATATATATAAATATATATATACATATATATATATACTAAAATAAACACTGTAAACAATGTATTGAGGAAACCACGATTCAAGACAAATAATTCTTGGTATCCTAGTAGCAATTCAAGAGCCAAGCAATTGCCTTGGTCTTCCTTTAATCAAATATGTGTCAAGATTGAATGATGAAAAGTGAGAAAAGATACTCAGAAAGTGAATGATAAAAGGGGAGAAAAGATACTCAGAAAGTGAATGATGAAAAGGGAGAAAAGATACTCAGAAAGTATTTTGCTGATGTTGCAGGTAACCGTTAATGCTTCAGAACAGTTTCTTGATTATTAACCTTCCAATTATTCATGTCACAATTTATGGTTTATTTTATGGAATCCCAAGGATATCCCCAATGTCAACCACACTTAGGGGCAGATTTACTAAATTCACATGAATGATTTGAAATTCAATCGTATTTTGAAAAAGATTTGAATTTCAAATATGCAAATTAGGTGACTTCGACCAATTAATTCTGTAAATTCGATCGAATAATTCAAATAAAAATCTATTCGAATATTCAACTTAAAATTTTAATTCTACTGCCTAGTTCCCCAGTTTTAACCTACCGAAGTGTCTTTGGCGAATTTGATTGAATTTTTATAATTTGATCGTTCGACCGAATTAAAATCACATTGGCAACCACGTGGAAGTGTTTGGATACAAATGCTTTAATGCTGCATCAATATCATTTTAGAGAACCAGCGCTTGCAGATATGTTTCTAAATGACACCTCTTATGTGTTACTTATATGAAGCAATAAGTAAGGAACTGATTACTCTGGATAAGATATTGAGCATTAGCCAATAATCACATTTTTCTACTGCTTATCTACTAAAGAACGTGGTATATACAATCAGCAAAAACATTCAGCAGTAGTTCTGCATTAACAGGAATATTGGATTGTAATCCATTCCATGACTGGAGCCCTAAATATTTAATTAACTCGGAATAAAGAGTTAGTGAACACTCGGAATAAAATGCTAGCAGAATCATTTCAAATCAATAACCATGAGGAGGCAGATTCTGCTTTCTTATAGCTTGTACATAAAACTGTGATTTGCTTAATTAACTTGGCTTCTCTGAGGAAAAGAGAGAAAAGCAAATTGTTACAGGATATAGGGAGAGTTTACTTGATTTAACCTAACAAACAAAATTCTGTTCTTTTGAGGGCAAAGGAAATCTATCAACAAAAACAGCCTGGGAAAAATAATTCAAAAAAGGGGCTACATGGGAATTAAAAGGAAATATGGGAAGAACACAAACTCTTTACACATTTGCGAGAGTATTTAAATGTAACGTTGCAAAAATTGGACTTAATCAGGATCATTAAGGCAGAGAGGACACAATGATTAGAGAGAAGATAGGAAAAGATTGAGAAAAGGGGACATTTTCTCAGCTAGAACTAGGAACATTTTGTTGAATAGACAGATGAAATATCCTTCTAAAAATGTTTCCTTTTCCTTTGTATAAAGTATACATTTCTCAGCCCCTTTCCTACTGGTGTTCAAGGAACTCATCTGTTAATTTCTTACATGTAATCTCAAATTTTCTTTCCCATTCCCAATGTTCTACTGCATTTTTCCCTCCTCTTGTTTTGTCCGTCTTGTACTATAAGGATCTCTTGAGATTCATTATAGTGGTAGTGTGCTGGCTGTCAATGTTGTGTATTCCAGTTGGTACTCACCTTGGTGTTATCATGCTGGAACTGCATAGAGAATACCAAGGCCCAGCCTAACTGTTTCTGGGTATGCATCCATTATTCTATCCTTACCTCCCTAGTGGTAGTTTAATGGGTTGATAAAGATTTTGGCAGTTAGGAGAGGGTTTTGTGATTATCTTATAAGACACTCTTAACCTTCCAATTAAATTATCGTATTGCAACCTCACGTTTTCCAAAGCAAATGACTAAAAACCCATTACATATGTCAACGACATATCTTAAATACGGAGTTTGTGTGCTTCAAGCTTCCTGTTGTAGGAACAGATAATAAAGGGCAACAATTACACAGATCAGGATTTAAAATTATGTAGGGGACCCCAGGGTTTCTTCCCTATTGATTCAGGAAACAGCAAAGTTCAGAATCAAAACATCAGCCAACTGCAACCATAAATCATGTACATCAGATCAACATGGTCTTTCATAATTGTCAATTTCTTTTATATCTCTCACAAGGTACCATCCAAAGACTAAGCACCGGCATGAGTTATATTTCTTAAACAGGTGAAGTTAAATCTGAAGATAAAAAGAGCAATTACATTTAAGATCTATGAACATCAAAGTTTCATTAGCAGTGTCCGACCTAAAACATATATATCCCTAATGACCAAAGCTTTAATGAAAAAACAACATATAATTTCCCAAATGATATGGTAAGCCTTGGAGGAAATTAGTCATAAGGGTAATCAAGTTGCGTTCAGAAAGCAAATTCTTGCTGAGAGAACATCTCTTTGGTTTTAAACTAATGTGAGTAAATTTCCCACTGGGCTGAAGGGGTAATAAAGCTTTAAGCAAGTATCATAAAAAGGCAATTAGTCCTAGTTATATTTAATAATAAATAACTTGCTGCCATTCCTATGGTCGTGGGACAAATTGTCCCTTAATGATCATAAGTACAGGATGTTGTGTACCTGTTTTTGACTACTTATGTTTTCCCTGTATTTTCTTCTATCCTGAATATCTTCTATCTTTCCAATTGTGTGATCTTCACACCCAACCACAAATTGTATAATAAGTAATTGCAGTGGCCTGGCTTAATTTGGGTCAAAGGTCAATGGATTTCCATCTTGCAGTACATTAAAACACCCTGGCTAGGAAGGAAATACATCTAAAAATCAAGATTCTTGATAATAATGTTTTGGTTTACTGTTGAGCTGTATACTAGCTTTCAAGGGTACAGCCTGCAGATCATACCAAAAAGCTGAATAAAGTGATATGCATATTTAGTGACTTTCTATAATGCATAGTGAAAAGGTGGGAATGATAGTGTTACTAGGGGTCATTTACAGCTTCCAAGGTTACAAAGTGCTGCTGTGAGTTGCTGTAACAAACATGGATCCTCTCCTGGTCTTTGCAAGTGACCCCAACTGTCTCAAACAATTCTAATACAGCTGTCAAATTACTTCACTAAACATTATCAGTACTACTGCTACTTTTACTTTGTATTATTCTATGCAAGCTATATGGCAAAAATTTCAAACCTGTGGGACTGATCCACCCTCAATGATAATTGGAATAAGATTTGGAAAAAATGCTTGTTTTCTTTTCTAGCACAATTAGGGTGAGTTTTTAGTTGAACCCTACTTGACTGTTGGTCAGATTCCTTTAGTATTACATTATGACTTATTATGAATATGATTATACCTGTAATATTGCTATGAGTCAACTGGGGTGGGGGGCTGATCGCAAAGAGGGGCTTACCAAAGTGTTCTGAAGCCTATGGTTTAAAGGTCCAATATATGTTGTGTATAATTGTAGTACAACTACTGTAACTTCTGAAATGTCTATTCAGAAGATGAGTCACTGATTCTGCAACCATTCCTTGATCCGACTTGGTCTTCTATAGTATTTGTACTGCACAGAGGCCTGGTGTTGCCTATACACTTACACTTACAGTCTATGCATTACATATAAAAATTATCAGTTGAAGAAGGCTAATGCTGTTGAGTTTTCTGGCCTTTTTTTACAAGCTTTGTGATTTTAATCTATTTAGTACATTAGTAGAGGACTGTAGCCTGCATTGATAAACCCCACACAACCATGCCTCAGAATAAATACACTTTCCCTTGAGTGTCGTTATATAATAATGGGAGCTCTTTCATTTCAAACACCAGTGTGCACTTTCGCCAGCCTCATGTGCGGCAGCACTGCTCAACATCTCATCTCATGGCCGGAGGACCATCAATCAGCCTCTGTGTGTCCACCTTTAGTCTTTCAGCTCTTGAAGGTCATTTGCTTGATTCTTTTGAGACTATGCGCTACCATAAATCTTTCCGGGCATCCACAATCACAGAGCATGACAAGATGGAAATGGATGTACTCATCTTACCACCATGAAATATCCTTCTATATACAAGCAGAAGAAAAACAGAACATTCCCAATAATGTACTGTAAAATATGGAAACGGCAGGATGATGAAGTAGAAATGAAATTTGTTCTTTCTTTTTTTCCTGGACTGAGTATATAATATTATGTAACAAATAATAAATATTTTCAGTATGCACTAAAACTGTAGCAGAATAGCATTGTGGATAAATAGATGCCAAAAATGTCAACAATATTTTGCAATTTGCACTCTGTTAGTGAGTTCTATAATTGTTTTTTTATGTTGCTTTTATTGTATTGCTTGTATTAATATAGTCTACATACTGTACTCAAATAATTTCCATTTGTTTGGATTTCATCTTCCAGTATTAGTATTCTAGAGATGGGGAAAAACAGGTCAATGGCAGTGAATAAGACCTTAATTATATAGCCAGATTAGGGATTTAACAGGAAATTTCCCTTGCTCAACTAGAACTCAAAATACAGAGTGCCTTCGATCATCCTTGAAATGAAAAACATAGTGTAGGAATTGTGTGCCACCCTACGAACTTTATCATAACTTAATCTAAACCTTAGAAGAGAGTGGGGTCGGACAACTAGTGTAGCCCCAGCAGGTGACATCACATCCCTTAGTTGCATTAGACTATGAGTGGTATAGGAATGTCAAGTTCAAAACCCTAATGAATGTAAACAAACATAGATTAACCTTATTTGTCTTGCATACTTGTCTTGTGGAAGAGGGTCCACAGTATAGAATATGTGTAGGCCTCAGTGAAGGTGATTGCTCTGACGAAGGAACCCATTTTGAGAGCTGAAGTCAGCAAGAGAGTGACCATATGACCATAACCCTTAATCCCTTCTCTAAGAGTGAGAAGTCTGGGTTTAAATAAAAAAAAAGTGTAGTGGGTTTGTGCATTGAGTGAGTTTTTTTGATGAAAGTATGTAGGCAAGAGGAGGATCCCTTGGTGGATTCAACTTTTAATAGCTCTGATGGCCATCCAAATTCTTATTGATTGAAGTTGTTTGAGAAACGTCTCATCCATGTACCAAACTGAGCATCCATGGTATTCTTACAAATAAAGCAGTGGCTAAAACTTGAGTGTAAAGGGCAAATCCATGCCCAGAGTGAATCAGGAAGGTCTCTGGAATAGCCCCCAGACAGTTACAATTTCATAATGTAATATACAGTATACTTCCTAAGATAGTATAAGATACAAGTATGGGACCTATTAGCCTGAATGCTCGGGACCTGGGGTTCGCCAGATAATGGATCTTTCCGTAATTTGGATCTTCATACCTTAATTCTACTAGAAAATCATGTAAACATTAAATAACCCCAATAGGCTGGTTTTGCTTAAAATAAAGATGAATTATGTCTTAGTTGGGATCAAGTACAAGCTACTGTTTTATTATTACAGAGAAAAAGGAAATAATTTTATAAAATTTGGATTATTTCATTATAATGGAGTATATGGGAGATGGCCATTCCGTAATTTGGAGCTTTCTGGATAACGGGTTTATGCACAAGGGATCCAATACCCTGTACCTTTATTGTAATCTGCAGTTTAGGCTCAGCCTATCTACATATTTTTCTCTGGGGTACCTACTGAGAAAGTACAGTGCATAGAATGTGAATAGAATACTCCCAGCATCCCTCTACACCTGTCCCTGTTACTATCCTTCATTTGCCCACCACCTTTTTTATTTATCTTTTTATTTTTTTAATTTGCACATAAAGCACAAATCTAAAAGAAATTAATCTCATCTTATCACCAATGGACTTTTCATGCTGACCTCGCACAGTTACCACTCGTAGTCGTTCTATCATGATTGTTTTTTTTTTACAATTATCCTCTAACAATCTATGTAGAACAGCGACAGCACAATGTAGATATTATCTTGAATGAACCCGGTATCACAGTTTGACAGCAATTAAAAGTCCCTAATTCAACTCCGTAACACACGTGCCATTTTTTTACTGGTAGGTTAGGTTCAGTGAAATGTGAAAAATGAATTTGCTGTGACCCTAAGCTCATAATATTGTTATCCAAGTGAATTAATTTCTAGTCATTTTAATGGTGCAATGATGAAGAAATTCACTGTAGCTTAAATTCTAGTAATGTAAGAATGTTGCCAGCTCATTCATTAGGCCCAATGGTGTGTGAGCAAAACAAGTAATATGTGGGTTCTACCATTCATATACAGCAGTCCTTTAACAAAATGATGAGCACATTTTTAACCAGGAATCAAATGACATTTTCACAATGCCCCAGAGGTGAAATGGAGGGGAAATTTTCTTAATTGTATCCCTCTATTCACCCATAAACCTTAGACACTTCATCATGAATCAACTCTAAACCCCACATAATTAAAGGGAACCTGTCATGGGAAAAAAAATTATTTCAAAACACATCATTTAATAGTACTTCTTCAGAAGAATTCTGCACTGAAATTCATTTCTCAAAAGAGCAAACAGACTTTTTTATATTTCATTTTGAAATCTGACATGGGGCTAGCCATATTGTCAATTTCCCAGCTGCCCCAAGTCATGTGACTTGTGCTCTGATAAACTTCAATCACTCTTTACTGCTGTACTGCAAGTTGGAGTGAAATCACCCCCTCCCTTTCTCCCACCCAGCAGCCTAACAACAGGACAATGGGAAGGTAACCAGGTAACAGCTCCCTAACACAAGATAACAGCTGCCTGGTAGATCTAAGAACAACACTCAATAGTAAAACCCATGTCCCACTGCGTACTATTCAGTTACATTGAGAAGGAAAAACAACAGCCTGCCAGAAAGCAGTTCCCTCCTAATGTGCTGGCACAAGTCACATGACCAGGGGCAGCTGGGAAATTGACAAAATGGCTAGCCCCATGTCAGATTTCAAAACTGAATATAAAAAAATCTGTTTGCTCTTTTGAGAAATGGATTTCAGTGTAGAAGTCTATTGGAGCAGCACTATTTTTTTTTAGAAAAAAACATGTTTTCCCATGACAGCTTCCCTTTAATTTCTATGGTGAAATATCCTATACATTGTGCATATGTGATCCGTCGGGTCTTAAATTTGGGGTGTAGGCATAACCTCTGAACTTCCTGTAATTAACTCCATACTTATAACTGTTTCCAAGCATATCATCTCTGAAGACAATTTTATCCAGTGAAAAATAATCATTTTTATTGGGGTTCTATATAATTACAAAATGGCATCTAGAATATTTTTTTTTAATTTGAGGCTTCCAAACTCACATTTTTGAGACATCAATTTAAATATAATCTTAAAAGAATCCAACTAAAAGTTGGCAGCTGAAACCTGCCAAACTGCTATATGGGTCAGTGGAAGATGTATTTTCAACCTAAAGGCCATTTTATTTTTTGTGTTTTTAACATTTCTCTTTAATAACTCACTACTTGATTCTTTCATAATAACTAGCGCAACAAAACAAATTGGTATCCAGTTTAATCACTATATAATTCTAATTAAATTTAGAAAAATGCTTGAAATAAAAAATGCAATAAATCTGCCTCTTATAAGTATAAGTAAGTTCAATTTATCTGTAGGGTTTCCCTTCAAATTTCCACTGCATGGAAAATTTAGAGCAACACAACAGAACAGAAGAGATACACAAAGCCCAGGGCTATTTTTACATTTGGCATGAAACCATTCTACTGACCAACTGCAATAATAGTAATAGATACTTTTTTCTAGTAAAATAAATAATATGACATATACTGTATAGAACACAATTAAAGATATAACTGGCAACATAAACAACAACTTCCCCGATTGATATGTGGCCGAAAGTTGGCCAGGTGTTCAAGGGATGGGACTAAAAATTCCATCGGATCGCGCCCGCATCTGTTTGTTGATGCCCTAGGGCCCATGATAGGATCAGCTCAATATTGCCCACCTCAAGTGGGTCACCATAACTCTTAAACCCATTTGCATTAGTTAAGAGGAAGCCTCCTTTATTCTAAACATACGGGATTCCTTAGTGTCCTACAGATGAATAAGACCATGTTCATGGGGGCATTAGGGGCTAAATGATTGGTTTTTAAAATAGATTTTTTTTCTAGTGCAGAGAAATTCAAACCCCCCGACTCACTCAAACATGAAAACAAGTAAGTGGGGGCAAGTAAGGGGGGAAGCACTGGGGCTAATATGCCCTTGAATGCTCCTCTGGAGTACTACAGACCAGATTCTAGATGGAACCTTATAAGTGCTCTGTAAAGAGAAAGAGTTACACTTTTAATGCAAGACTATTCCATGCTAACCTTTCATATTTATCATTGCTTGCTACAGTTTATTATTCACAAGTAGTCCTAAATCCTTCTCCATCAAGGCTTTGCAGGCATAAATAGCATGCATACAAATATCAATTTACACTTATCAAGATTAAATCCCATCTATAACTTGACTCCCACCAGAGAGTCCAGATCCCCCTGCCACATGCAAATGGTGCCTCCTGTAGTGAAGATGCTGGATATAATTAAGTATAAAATAAAGACTTCCTTTTCATTTGTATTATCTCAGCTAAGATTTCTTCTACAGACGTGTGGCATAGGTTGCACAGAACATAACTATCTTTATAAATTAAATAATGAGGAGAGCAAGCCCTGAGGCATGAAAATCCAAAAACAGCAGGCAGGAGAATGGTATTAGTGTGAGCATTGTGCTCTGTTGCAACACTTTCCTGCCATTGCTTCCAATTATTTCTATGCAGCAGGGCTTGTGTTCCATTCATTTGGTTTCCTGGTGAGAAACCAACAAAATGACACCGAACATGATAAAGACAAATTGCAAATTGCATTTTTATTTTTATAGATGGCACTGTCAGTGTAGTTTGCAATCTCATTCTTAGAGAGTAGAAGATGTGAACTCTAACGTGATTTACACACAGATTTTCGCTTTGCATTGGAAGCACAGACGGCGTGTTTGCCTTTGTCATTTGTCCTGTAGGCACCTGACTTGGGTTCCTGCCATGCTGCATCCCAGCAGCCCTGCCTTTTGTTTCATAAATGAAATCAAATAGACAACCAGGTGCATATTTAATGGTATTCAGTTAGACAACGGCAATGAATAAATATATATGGATAAAATGTACTGTAGGTATCGATATTAACTGAACAGGGCCGTGAAGCTATTTCCGTGATGGATCACTTATCATAGAGGGTAGAGACCTTCGTGGGTCCATTTTTTGCCACCCGTACCTGACCCCCAACCCGCATTCTTACCCGCCTGGATCATCTACCCGAC
>CM044440.1:7568315-7596708 GCA_024363595.1 Xenopus borealis | reverse complement strand
TGTACATTGCTAATCACCAGGTCTAGCCAATCTTCAGCACCACCATATGGTCAGCAAAGGAGCTTGCCAGCTTAGTATTTAGAGTGGGTTGTAAGATGCTTTCGCTATGTTTGGTTGTATTACTGCAGGCTGTAAGTCAACAGACTAGTTAGACATTGTGTTGCACCAGCCAAATTATGATATACTTTAATAACCATCAAGCATCACAGAGAAACAACTAAAACCATCCAATCAAAAGACCCCAAAATATCGATCTTTATAGACAACCACATCTGAATCCAGGTACAAACAGATTGAATGCCATCAAATGAAATAGCCAGCAATTAGTTTTATTGTCAGTCTCTCATCTTCTCATTACTCATTATAAATCCAATAATTACACAGGGCCAACACACAAAGGAGTTCTGGGAATTTAAATGATAAACAATCTAGTAACGATTCAAAACAAAGCTGTGATAATGGAACCCAGTTCCAGAGGCATTTAGTCAATCAGCAAGTTATTATTCTGTATGTTTCCTCCCCGAACAAGAAACACACAAAGATCTTTATGTCCTCATTTCTCCCAGTCATCTTTATAAGCCATTATGGGTATTATTTCTCAAATAATAATCACACACAATGCTAAAATGAAGTTAAAAATTATAACATTGCATTACATTATAAAATCTCACAACTATGAAACTTTATTCTAGACCAATTTAAAAAGAAGACTGACCCGAAAATCAGCCTGATTTTTGTAGTCATATATTTTAAAATTATTTTAAAAGTTAAAACATGCCACTTATTGGGCAAGAAATATTCTTCTTGTCACTGTTTTTCTTTGCATAATTAAAATAACAGATTTAACAATGCATTTGACTTCCTCATTTTGGATTTTGTAAAGTCACAGTGGACCTTATACCACATACATTTCAATTCTCACACATACGTACATATAATTTTCTACACATATCTTACTCACATTTCCATACAAACAAGTGTAAAATACAGCGGCTTTATTTGCTTATTCTTCTACAGAGAAAAACAAAAAGTTGAGACCAAGGCTGCGATTATTTTATATGCAAATTAATTTATAGGGAAAAGATATAGCATTTCACTTCAATGTTTTTCATTTCTACAGAAGAATAAAGCTAAAGTGGCAAGCTAAACTTCATAGAAGATACGGAATGCAAAACCATGTATACATAATAAATGTATGAATTATATATTATATTAGTATTTCCATTAGACAATACAAGGGAAAGGTAAAACAGAACAGATATATTACTATTTGCCTGGGCTGAAGTGCAAGAGCATGGCCCTTAGAACTCATACAACTTGGGGTAAATGTATCAAAGAGTGAAGTTCCGCCACTAGAGGGAAATTCCGCCGCTCTCCATTCATTTCTATGGGATTTTGAAAGGCGTATTTATCAATGGGTGAAGTGAAAGTTCCCCCTTTGATAAATACGCCTTTAAAATCCCATAGAAATGAATGGAGAGTGGCGGAATTTCCCTCTAGTGGCAGAACTTCCCTCTTAACTTCACTCTTTGATAAATATACCCCCTTGTGTCTGGGGCAATAGTTGGGCACCTATGTTGCTGATGTCAAGACGCAATCCAGAGCACTGGCAAATAGGCAGCTCACATGTGTATGCCCAGACAAAAATATTGCAATGTGTTGGTGTTGCAGTTGCCCCCCAGATACCTGACTTAGTATCTAGCTTTCTAATATGATAGTATGACAAGGACTTCCTGGTCCTAATGGATTTTCCATCCTTTAAATGGCTCATTACTCGCAGTCTCTCCCCTATGTACAGCAGTAGAGAATGTATAGATGGCCGCAGCCAATGACTGGGTCTTTATTTCAGCATTAAGTACTGTAATTTATCATACCTCTCATATAACGTAAGAGAGTCTAGGGGCAAATTTATAAATTTAGGGATTGAGTTTTTCCTGCAAAAATACAGGGAAAACCCCAACTCTTTCAATTTTGATATTTACAAAATAAAATTTTATTTAAAAAAAACATTGAAACGTTTGAATGGAAAAACAACGGACACCTAAAAGTTCGCAAGCTTCTATAGAAATCACAACATCAACATCATGCTGCTTGATTGTTTTGACAGTCAAATTTGTTAAAAACATGTTTTCATTGTGATTGACATTATTTTTCCAGGGCTTAATGCAATAGAATGTTTCCTTTCTATGGAGGAAGAGAAAATAAATAGTAATTTCCCAAAAAGCTCGTCCACCCTTGATATGCCTTATCCAGTGGACACAAGGAGGTGTCGGCCCATGTACAGTTATAGTCATTATACTCCCCCGACCCACATAGTTACACCATTGCATTTTTCACTTTATAATACTTAGGTAAGGGTTTAGATAAAGTCAATTAATATAATATGTACTTACATCCAATCATCATCATGGCAGCGGCAAAGATCTTCTCTCCATCGGTGGTCGGTGCAATATTTCCAAATCCAACACTTGTCAGGCTAGTCATGGTGAAATACAACGATGAGATGTAAACAGAATCCTTGCTTGGCCCTCCTTCCCATTTTCCAGAACCAGATAAGTTGAACCGATAAGGACTTCCAATAGATGTTCCCAACTGAAAGAGCCAGCTTTCAGTTCTAATAGTGCCCTCGTTGATGACCTCATAAGCTCCAATACTGTACCAGATGCAGGCCAACCAATGTGCCGCCAACCCAAACACACACACCAATAGGACCAAAACCGCTGCTCCATACTCAATGTAATGGTCTAACTTCCGAGCCACACGTCCAAGCCGAAGAAGTCGCACTACTTTTAGTGAGCTGAACAGGCTGCTGATGCCCTGCAACGACACATGATAATATTAGAAACAGCACTAATTACTAAAGATATAACTAAATTTCATGCCATAGCAAGCATTATTATATTTCAGGGCACTTTATTATCTGTGAAAACTTTACGAAATTTAGACTTCTAGAACTTCAACTTTAGAAAAATCAGCAGGAGTACAGACATAAAGGGGGTGTTTAAACAGGTGCAGGGTGGTCTAGGCCTAGAAGCTTATAGCAACCAATTACAGTAGCTGGTCTACTGCATTTAAAATAATGAAAGCAAGCAAATGGTTGCTAATAGTTACTAGACCAGAAACAAATGTGGTCAATGGCAACAACAATTATGAACTTCTAGCAAAATGAGAAGTTGTGTCACCACTAAACAATTTCAGACCAGCAGGCAGTGGTGGTTTCACCACAAAATGCATTCAGACAAAATCCAGAAATTCTCTGGCCTCACCCGTATGGAATCTGTTATTTGGAAACCAGTTATCCAGAAAGCTCAGAATTATGGGAAGGCTGTCTCCCATAGACTACATTATAATCAAATAATCAAATTTTTTAAAAATGATTTCCCTTTTCTCTATATTAATCATTCAGTACCTTGTACTTGATCCAAATGAAGATATAATTAATCCTTATTGGAAGCCAAACCAGTCTATTGGGTTTATTTCATGTTTATATGATTTTCTAGTAGAATTAAAGTATGAAGATCCAGTTATCCGGAAAGCCCTGTACAATCATTTTTATCTGATTCATTAAGAATTCTACTGATTCATTATACAGTTTTCACTATATATAGCAACTGGTTTTAACTACAACATTCATTTCCAAGGTTAAATCTCTCAAATATTTACTCTTTTTATTGGACACCAGAGGGTTCACCTGAAGTTGGAAATGACTGGGCCTGCAACATAGTTGCTTTTAATTTCTACCATCAATGACTACCTTAATTTTAAGAATTGTTTTACATTTCAATTTATATGAGAGCTATACAGTTTACATCAAAGAAAATGTATTTTAAAAAAATTATTTGTATTAAAATACTTGTGCAAAACAATTGTAATAAATCCATAAGAGATTGAAATTAATTGTTTGACTTTATATCACGTTGTTGGAAACCATCACAAACAAGAGGCTCATCAAAGGCGGAATCTCTTTGATGTCAGACAAGTCCACTTCATGTTTCCAGCAA
Source organism: Xenopus borealis (assembly GCA_024363595.1). Taxonomy (NCBI): domain Eukaryota; kingdom Metazoa; phylum Chordata; class Amphibia; order Anura; family Pipidae; genus Xenopus; species Xenopus borealis. The sequence goes on along the minus strand of CM044440.1, from coordinate 7,592,707 downwards.
ACTGGAAAATGAGGTTCCATGTTGATAAATGCAAGGTTATTTGCACTTATGCAGAATTAATATAAATGCAAGTTATACACTAAATGGCAGTGAGTTGGGAGTTTCCTTAAGTGAGAAGGATCTGGGGTGGGTTGTGGATAACACAAGAAGTAGGTAGAGATGTTGTACATGATGTTTTGTGCTTGTGTACCAGCCCGCAGCAACCACAGCCCTTTAGCAGTAAAGATCTGTGTCTCCCCAGTAGATGCCCCAGTAGCTCCCCATCTTCTTTTCTACTGATTCACTGATTCACATGCTCTGTGCTGCTGTCACTTACTGAGCTTAGGGACCCACTCACAATATACACCTGATAGTGTCATAGAAATATAGTCACAATATAAGGCTGATTAGTCATTAATACACATCATTAGAAACATCACAATTTAATCATCAGCAAACCTGTAGCATCAGCTTATATTACAGCCAGGGAAGCTCATTTTCTGCTGCTGCTGCTGCTGGATAATTAGTGACGACCCCTAAGCTTAGCTTCTCAACAGCTGCTCAGAGCCCACTGAGCATGTGAGTGTCACAGACACTTTCCAAGATGGTGACCCCCTGTGACAGGTTTGAAGTCCTGGATCTATAGGCTGGTGCAATAAGTTAAGTATATAAAATATGGCTCTTTTAGCCACATTCATTTTTAGAGGTTAGTTCTCCTTTAAATCCAAAGAGTGTCATTATTTGGCTACTAAAGCAAATAAAGTACTGTCTTGCATAAGAAGGGCTTAACACATAATTTTGCAGTTTATAGGTTGCTAGTAAGGCTTCACCTGTCGTATGCAGTGCAGTTTTGGGCTCCAGTTCTGAAGAATTATATTAATGAGGTGGAAAGAGTGCAGAGACTAAGTGCAACTGAATTAGTTAATGGGATGGAAGACTCAAATTATGATGGTAGACTGTTGGTGTAGTTTTCTCTAGAAAAAAGGCGCTTGCGAGGGGACATGATTACACTTTACAAATAAATTAGAGGACATTATAAACAAATATCAGGGGACCTTTTTACCCATAAAGAGGATCACCAGAGGCCACCCCTTCAGACTAGAAGAAAAGGACTTTCATTTAAAGGAACAGAGTAGGTGGTTCTTCACAGTGAGGACAGTGAGGTTGTGGAATGAACTCGGTCTTTTTTTCAACCCGATCTTACTATGTAACCATGTCTATAAACGGCACAGATGATAACGATAGTACTAGTGCATGCAAGATAATACAATAATAGGGAAAAGGTTTCACATCAAAAACTAGGAGCAGTGGGTTTCAACATGTACAGTTAAAGGAAAAGTAAATGTTTTTCTTTTTCTTTCTGTAAATTTGCTCTAAACAGCCCCCCAGATTAATGTACCTTAGTCCCTGCTGCAAGTCTGCTCTGGTTTCTGTGTTATCAGCAGCTTGTTTCCCCTTCTTCCTGGTGCAGAGTGTAGCCCAGCCCCTTAGTTTACTGAGCAGTCCATTTGCTGCTGTTCCACAATAGAGAGGAAGAGGGAGCCAGTGTGTGCATTAGTAAGCTAGTTTCCCCAAGCAAAAGGTGCTACACACACTGCTCTCTGCTATGTCATAGTATGCAAATGATCTCCAGGACTAGTCCAAGATATAAGGTCAGCTCAGTAAGCTAAGGGGCTGGGCTTCACTCTGCACCAGGAAGAAGGGGAAACAAGCTGCTGATAACACAGAAACCAGAGCAGACTTGCAGCAGGGACTAAGGTACATTAATCTGGGGGGCTGTTTAGAGCAAATTTACAGATAGAAAAAAAAAAGGTTTACTTGTTCTTTAAAGCAGACTGAAAGACTGGAAGGGGAATTTGAGATAGATTGATTTGAAATATGGGCAGTAAGAAATATCAATCTTAATGCCCGGCATGTCCTGCTAGTCTATAGGACTGTAGACAAAAGCTGGAGACCAGCAAGCTACACATGCCTCATGAAAATATTATTTGTTACTGCAAAAAGTAATAATAATTATGTCCTCTTTGCTCTTCCCTAAAGGCAGCCTCTCAATCCATTCTGCAAAGAAATTCTTCCTTATTGCAGGAACAAGCAGCTTTAGTTTCCCTTTAATCTTTTCTCTTTCTCATTGGACTGTAGGTGATTATCCCTTTCTCTATACAGACACATGCACTAATCCTGCTGTCAGGCTCTGGCTAGAACATCCCTGTCATTTCTGTCTCCATAACTCAGCTCAAGAAGTCTCACACTGAGATGTTGGACTCCCAGCTGCTCATTCAGAACTGCATTCATCTACCCTTTCCATAGGGGAGATATTGGGTTATAAAGTTTCTTTTTCTGGGCACAGCTACTTTTTTACATTTTTTGTGTGTAGCCATTTTAGAACATGTTAATTGTTTGGGTATACTTAAGCATAATGGTGAGGATGCTGGAATTAGGAAAACACAAACCTTAACCTCAAAGACCCTTAATAATACTTCTTCTAAGTCACAACATAATTGAACAATTGCTGCAATTGCTCTGTAGGAGGTCCAGTATTTGGGCAAGGTCACTCTTGGCTCATAACAAGGGCACAGATAGATAAAAAGATGGTTTCATTAACCTTTTACCATAACTCCAAAAGCAGTTAGTACAAAATGGGTGTGTAGTGGGGTAAGGTTTTTCTATGCCCCAGGGATTTAGTTAGCCAGGTAGGCTGGGTCCTTTTCTCAGAGGGGAGGGGCAGTAGTTTCCAGATGTTACAAAAAGGAATGCTCCCACGTGTTCTGTATCTTTCTAGTACACCCACTCACTGGAGGAGGTGGTGTGTAGCTGGGAGGTGGAAGTAGGCCTCAGTGCAGGAGCAAGCGTTAGGTCAGAAACGGCAATAGGTCACTATAGGAGTGACAAATAGGTTCAGGGATGTTAATGAGCAGCTAAGGCTCCAACGAGGAGTTTAGTTAAGGGTTAGTACCCTGGGGTGATAAGGCCACAAGGTTAGGGACTCAAGTGGTCAGGCTCAGGGATAGAGAGATCCTTTGAGTGTGAGACAGGATCAGAGAGCATCCGTGGGTAATACCTTTGTGTAAATGACCTTATTATTACTATTATTATTACTTATTAGTGGCGTGTACCATCTGAGCATGCACCTTGAATATCTGTAATAAGTAATTGGCTATTAAGAAGTGTACCATCAGATCAATAAATAATTTTACTGTTTTAAAGAACCAATACTGCCCAAAGTTATTAGATCAAGAGTGATTGCTGTGTGCTTATACCAGATTGGTGATCCCTTTCTCCATCCCATAAGCGGGGGTCCCAGCTGAACATAAATTATTTTGTGCCTACCTGGAGTTGCTGGGAGTTGGACCCCTTGCTCAGGTTCTGGAACCAGTTTATAGTAACCCAAAGAAGGGTAGGGCAGACCCTAACCCATTCAGAGATGCATACCAATTTTTACCCTATTTTAGTTCCAGGTTGTACTTGTAGAACTATCTTAATTGCCATTTTTCCCAAATCTCTCTCTAAACGGATTTGAGGCTGAGCCCCCAGCCACTGCTATCCAGTGGTAGCCTTTCTGGAACTTTGAGAATGTAGTAATTTGGACATTGTTGTAACCAGTAGCAATATGTCATAACTAAATGCTACCCACTGGTTGGTTGCTATGGATTTTGCTTTGGGTAACAATACATGGGCAAACTTTCTACATCAACAGGAGGCATAGAGGGCCATGATCTCAAAACAAAAACAAACCTCAAGAGTTTGTTTTAAACCTACACAACTGCAAAATGTCCTGGTGCTTACAATCTAAGTACAGCTGACAATGCTGGGACGTGTAGTTCCAAAACAAAAGGAGCCCAAGGGGGGAATGTAATTAAATTCGCAAAGAGCAAAAGAATGCGCATCAATAAGATTAAAAATCCACATCTCGCAATGTAATATTGTTCCTTAAACTGTTATTGCATTGCAAATTTTAATTGCGCATTGCGACTTTTAATTGCGCATTGCGAATTTTAATTGCGCACTCTTAAGAAGTGCTTGAAGGTGTCGTAATCTTTAGGAGCAAACATAACGACTTTTTCAGTAAGAAGTTTTATTACATTGACTGCGCATTGGCGCAAGCTGTAAAATTCGCAAACTCTCTTCCACTGTCGGAAAGTGATCGGTAAAACAGTTTCCGGTTTCGCAAAAGCTATATTAAACTCGCGCAAAGCAAAAATTGTTCGCACAGAGGCATAACTTTTCGCATTGCGAATAGTTTTTGCCTTACCGACTTATATTACGTTTCCCTGCAACAGTCTGGCTATGGCTTGTACTAAAGTAAATTAGAGATACACTTCAAAATGCTCTTTGCTAATTTTATTCTTTCACTCCTTTAGCCAGTGCCAGTGGTAGTTATTGACAGTGTCACTTAGAACTTGGCACAGGTGTTTCACTGGAAGGATGGTGATCCTGGAAAGAATTAAACTTTAGCTTCTGCCAACTACCAAACAGCAACAGCTGTCAGTTCAATTTGCACTTTAGAACATCACAGCATTGCGGCTAATGATACGTCTGTTAATGGACTCAGTAGAAGAACAAAAATGTGTTCAGATTGTGATGACATTGCCCAAGAAATAGGTCTAGCCTTCATTCACTTGGTCTGGCTTAGAGGGTATTATGTAAATCTCCTCTGTTTGAACAGTTAATCAAGAGTTTAATCAATTATAGTAATTATAGAAGAGCTCAAGCATTTCACTCTTTTGAGGATTTGAGAGATTAATTCATTCACTCTCAGGGTTTCTGAAGCTAATACACAACTATACTTCATTGCATTTCAAGCAATTAGCTCTGGGTATGAAAGGGGGTGGCATACAGATGAGGCTTGGGCATTCTGGTGCATACTCCTTACTTGCCCACTAGTCTCTGGAAAAGGAGACTAGGAGCCTTGACAGCTGAATTCTCAGATGGAAATTGCCTTTTCAATATTTGTTTATATGGCAAAGTATGTGGCAGACATTGCAACAATCAGGGATGAATTCCCTATGCAGGAATCTTCTCCAATGAGAAGACTTTCCTTATAGCATTCCAGTTGTGGGTTGTGGTTAGCGGGTTAGGATTGTTAGGGGGTTGAGGCTTTCCTGACCTGCATACTATTGGCTTACCTTTGTATAGGGACTGAAATGCTAGGGGTTTTTGTTAGTCTTACCCCTGGTCTTTGCTACTTATTCTTATAGTATGGAAAATTTTCATAGTTTTTTTTTTTTTATATATCAGACAAGTTTTCAGCTTCCAGACTTTTTCGGGTCAAGGCCCACTTTCAGAACCAAAATTTCATCCAGGGCTTCCCTTTGCTCATAAAGAGGTTACATACTAAATCAACCATTCTGTAATAGTTTAAGAATATCTAGGGCAGAAAATAAGCAAATCTCTCTATAATTGGCCTTCAATCTAAGCAACAAACATTCTTTCCAAATTACCCCTAACTGGCATTTAGTCTTAAACCTCCAGCCCCCCAAAGGAAGCAAGCCCCACAATTTGGGAACTACTGCTGCTCTACATCAAGCCCTCAGGGAATTCTATTGTTAATATATTATCCCACAAGACTAAGCTAAGACAGGAGGAATTGTGGGAAAAATAGGGGGGATAAAGACCTTAATCAGTTCTAGACACCTGGACTAAAGATCATTTTCTTGATATTCCCATTATACAAAGGGTCTTACTGTGATAATATGGAGAAGATATCTCTAAGAATTAAAGAGTATTAAGACCAAGTATTAAATTCAAATCACACTATTCCTCTTGTTCACAAATTAAAATGCTTTTTCACAGTCACTCTTTTATCTTCTAATTGTGCAAGGCAACATATGGCTATTATGCGTCAATGTAATGGCCCCAGATAACAGCACATATTAACTGAACAAAAGTCTCCTTATCGATGTGCAACTCTTTTAGCCCCAGAACTCAGTTCTTCCAGTCGATTAGTTCTGTACATGACACGTCTCCTCCCATAAATGCTCTGCTGATTAGTTTTTATCTTCGAGGCAATTGACACACAGTCCTATAATGATCCTCTGGTGGGTTAATATAAATACTGCTAAAGGTATAATAAATAATATGTTTGATAAACAAAGGCCATGTAGGATAAATAGAGTAGTTTGGATGGAAACATTGGCACATAGTTGTTGGAATATCTGACTTGAGGTTAATCATTGTTCATATCAATCAATAAATCACTCTCATAAGAGACAGGACATATAAGGGCACAGGGAAAAGTAAACAGTAGGTTATTATTATGTTATTGACAGCAGGGAGGCTTCTAGGGGTCTTGACAGACCCAATGCCTCTGCTTCTAGGCCTCAAAATTACATGTACACATGATTCTTCAGACAGTTTGTACACATCACCAAATTATGGAAAGATCACTTATCTAGAAAGCCACCGGTCCCAAGAATTCTGGATAGCAGATCCCATACCTGTGCTACATAAGTGGTGCTGAATATTCCCAGCTCTGGTATCAATCAGGCTTTAGGGAATTACAACTCCTAAAATACATGTGATTAAATATTGTAGGGGTCTACAATAGAACCATGTTGTTGATGAAGTCAAGAATAGCAACAAGAGCATAACGTTCATTTTAAAATGAGTATATCAACTTAGACATGTCAGATGCACTTTAAAAACAAAGGTAATAATAATAATAAGAGCCAGCAATTACAAGCCCTAGGAAAGCCATCAAGTGTCAGTTACAACTGTTAGGCTAAGATAATAATAGTTGCAGGCTACTGTAGATCAGCACAAACGTCTTACAATATAAGCTCCCAGGTTAAGTTTGCTCTTTAAAGGACTATACCACAAATTATATATATTGTTGTTCATACAGTAGACAAAATAAAGGTAAAGGTAAAGAAACCTAACAGCCATGAAAAAAGAAAACCCAGTCAATTATTTTTGCATGGGCTGATTAGGATAATCACCCAGACAGCACCTAGTGACCTTTTATTTGCCTATTTATCCATACCATTCCCCAGTTTTAAAATCCATAGTTAATGGTGCCTGCAAACTGCTGATGTGGATCTTAGTAAATTAATCCAGAGGGACTTGTTTCTTTGTGATGAGGGTTATGGGCAAAGAGAATAGTCCAGGTCACCATGGAAACCCAGAATTTAAGCAAAGTTCCCCAGTAAAGTAGATCAATCATAAGCAAAATAAAATAACCGGAAAATGAGATTAGGAGACCTCAGCACTATAGCATTTTTATGGGCCCTATAAAAGCAAACACTATAGAGAATTACAAATAAAAGTGTGGTTGGGTTTTAGCTTGAGAGTTCTGTCAATTTCTTAGCACTGGGCTCTCATGGGTCTTATTGTGCTGAATGATTTTAAGGATAATGCCATAATAGGTGATTTTCAGAGATTGAGAAAACCTTAGTGTAGTCACTGAGGCAGAATGATGAGAAATGGCCTCATGTAGAGAAATTTCAACCAAAACCATCAATCAGGAATGCCCCTGGATGGACGTTCTTTTCAAAATATATATCATACAGGTTATAGGTGAGACCCAGTAAGGGTAGCCTATGGGCTCACAAGCAATGCAGCTCTCAAAGCAACCAACAAGCATGAGCTTCACCACCACCTCAATAGTGCAGTTGAAGAAATACTTCCATCAAATTCAACCTATTGCAGGAACCATTTATCCATGTATCTTACAGTTCAGCAGCTTAGTAATAGCTACTTAACACAATCGTCACAAGCCATTTATTTATATGCTCTACCATTGGTCTATATGAATCCCATGCAGCAATGATCAGACAAACTTAATATTATAATGTGTGCAGTCAGACACTCACAGTCATTTTTCATTCTACACGCATTGGAGGTTAAGAGTGCTGAATACATGAAATAGAATTATGAAGTAGAGTTGGGTATTGTTGAGAATATGAGGATTATTTTTTAAGAGACATATAACTTACAATTTCCTACCTACAATGTGGAAGCCCCACATTTTGCAGCATTTCATATTTAAAAAAAAAAAAATGATGGATTCATGCCTTTACTTGTTTTTTCTGAAGGGAAAGAAGTTGACTTGACCATGTCACAGAACTTGCCAGTGTGACCATGTAAGGTGGCTTCATAAAAAGATCTGTGCAAGCTGATGAGAGTACAACTACAAAATCCCAGCACAAAGATTTTCAGCACAACTTCATCCACATGGAGTGGATGCCTGTGACTAGGAATCCACTTAATTGGTGTTCCCAGGGTAGAAGAAGTGGAGCACTTCTTGCTCTTTTCTAACAGCAGCCCATGTGCTTTGCAAAGCACAGTCATGAAAACCCAAGTGGATCATCTTCTAATACTCTTCCAAATTCTATAAGCTGAGCGTGATCCCTTGAATATGATTTTTAATGCAATATTCCCTTCTGCCTCTCTCCGTAGACTAAGCATTCTGAATATGAATCAGTCATTGAATGAAAGCTGCATATTTCAAACCAGTGGACATGAAGTCATTATATAGCAATGCCGGCAGAACTGCTCAGATGGTGCAACTTGCTGAAGCGCAAGATAAGGCAAATACCTGCTTATCAGCAACAGAAGATAGAACCGTCAAAGAAGTCAGCTGATTTATTTCAGAAGCCCTTCTATTTTCAAAAGGTTTGGAGCACATTATTTCAAATGAGTATTTCATCATGATATGCTTAGTTACTGTATATCTAATAAGAGGACATTTGCTTTCCCTTTAGTATACCATTGAAAGTATAAAAGAGTGCATAATCAAATAGCTGCTGTCTGTTTGATGGGTGAATCTGAGTAACATCACTCCAACCCAACAGAGCTGCAGCCCGGGGAGGTAGTAGAAGCGCCTTCCTATGGTGCTATTCCAAAAAATGCTTATTGCTGTTTATAGCTGTTTTATAGTCCAAATCCATTGCAGCAATGATCATAAAATATCTAATACTGCAGCCACACTCTACTAACATCCCCCAGGTGCTAAAACTTGTGAATTCCTGTACCTGCAATGTAGTGGGTAAGGAGACCAGATTGCCACACAAGCCATCTATATCTATGGTGCTCAGGTACCTTGATTCTCAGCTAAGCATCACCCATTTATGGAGAGACAAAAGGAAACCAAAAGTAGGAGCAACACATGTAATCCATAGACTGTACAGACAGTTTCTTTGAAATGTGCTTAACTCTACATTCTGACCCAAAGGTCAGTCTTTTGATGTGAAAATGTATTTCTTTACTTGACTGGATATGAGGGTTTAAGTATAAAGAAAATCTACGAGGAGGGCTGAATGATCACCAGCAACCATGACTGCAGCTAAGATTACATAATTGTTTGTTTTGCCTTCCAGTAAAAGGTTAAAGACCTATCATCAATCAGCAGAAGATAGGAATGTTTATGAATTCTGCTCATCACAAGTCCATGCCTTTAACATCTATCTAACAACTCCATTGTTGTAAAGGCACTTGATATGAATGATTTTGTTATGCCAGTCTTGGCTCTATGATTTTCAAAAGAGACTTTGAAGGCGACGACCTAGAAATAAGTTCTAAGATTCCTGTGATGTGAAGTGTTCAGAGATTAGGGACATAAGTATTTTACTTTCATACAGAAATCAAAAATAAACTGCTAAGACAGCAGAGGGGTCTCAGCTAGAGAAGAAGAGTTTCAAAACCTAGTAGTGACCCTTATCTGAGGGATGATTATCTTGTAAACCCCCCAAACGCTGTTGAACAACTTACTGCTGGGACCAGTGAAGGAGATATGCTTTTCTTTAAAATTTCCACCCAATTAAGATGGGATGCTGGATGCTGTAGTTCACTAACAGTTTGAGGGACACAAGTTCTATACCTCAAACTTTGAGGCAGATTTATCAAGGGTCGAAATGAAAATTGTAATTAAAAAAATTCAAATTTTGAAGTACTTTTTGGGTACTTCGACTATGGAATAGGCCAAAATTCAATATGAATTGAAAAAATTTGACCATTGAAAGTACTGTCTCTTTAAAAAATTCGAATTCAACCCTTCGCCATCTTAAACCTGCCAAATTGCTGTTTTAGCTTATGGAGGAATTTGAACGATTTCAATTCCATCGAAAATTGACCTATTTGATAGAAAACGGACCGTTTTCGATAAATAAAAAAAAAAACTTTGCTGATAAATCTGCCCCATAAAGTACCATATTGTTGTAGCCATTTATCAAAATGGGAAAATATAAGTAAGTGATAACTTGTATAGCTTAAACATGGAAATACAAAGACCATTTGACCAGTTTTACCAACTTATGTGCCAAAAGGATGCAAAGCATAATGGTCATACACGTTATAGTTGCCTTTCTATTGCTCTGTTCAATGAATGAATCCCCAGAATGATTGGAACAGGAGGAAGTAAAGCCTCTGCTTATGCACCATGCACTGGCCAACATAGTGCTTTAACACATCCTAAAACTGATTGATGTCTATACTATACAAATATCAATTGGGATAAGTGGGCCTCCTTACATATGCACCAAGAATATTAGCAAATTCAAGCTTTTAGAGCTGTTATGGTCTTTTCTTAAGGCAATGAAAGGAAGGAATGAAAATATCACTAACCTCATCCACATTTTCAAAAGCGTTGATGACATCATATGGTAAACAGGACAGTAGGTCAATCACAAACCAAGTCTTCAAATAGTTCATACGTATTAACTTTGGGTCGGATATCACCTCACCCGCAGGTCCAACAAAAGTTGTATGGAAATTGAGGACAATGTCTACCAAAAAAATAACGTCCACAATACTATCCACAACAAGCCATGCAACATTATTCTGCTTGGTCTTGAAGGAGACGTTGTAAGGAACTAAAATAGCAGTGTAGAAAGTTAAAATTAATATGACCCAATCCCAAGTGGTCTTAAAAACACAATAATGCAAAATGATATGTGGCGGGGTCTTGGGAGCCTCCTGCTTGTATTGCGGAAGAATTTCGGAACCGAGCTGCAGCACCTGGAGAGCACAGAACACAAGTGTTTGAAAAACCTTATTAGTATGAACTAAACAATAATCAATCAGCATACTTATCTTCTAATTGAAATAGATAATACTATATATACTGTACAAAATATAAACATACACAATTAGAGATCACCAAGAAGTTGCATGATATACAGATTGAGTTGTCTTCTGTTATATGGGGTTTGTTCTTTTCCTACAATACATACGGTTCAGTGAATAATGTGACTCAAGTGGCTAAGCACTAATTATTACTAATCACTGTAACAACCTCAAGGTGATGTCTAATATTGTTATAATGTATGGTACATAGGCTTAAAAGAATTGATTAGTACACTTTTAATGAGTAAATTGAACATTTTGCAGCATACAAAAAAACAAGAGAAACGTAAAAGACAAATAAATAATTTTTTGGCTTTTGTGGTTTAATACTTCATTCATAACTTTTTGTTTTTCAGGTCTGAAGACTCATTGGGGCAAATTCCCTAAAGGGTGAATTTTCACCTACAAAGGCTCTTCCACTTTGTCAGATGTAAATTCTCAACGCATATCTCATCAAAATTCAAAGTTACGTCTCGGCAGCCGAATTAACTTTTCACTTTTGTCAGCATGAGCATTTCACAGTGAGCTTTTGCTAACGTTCATTTCTGCCTAATGAGATTTCATTAGTACTCTTACACTTCAGAATAGGGCGGGTACATATAGGTCATATATATATGTCTTTATTAGAGATTTTGGGGAAATAGCTTGAAGTGGCCACTTATTATTAAAAATGTCCAAGGAAGCAAAATAAAGACAAAAGTGATCTTCTAAACCCCTCGACATGAGCTCGCCCTAAAACAAGCATGGCATGCCCCTCAAATGGTAAAATAAAAGGTTAAACCAAAAAAAAATTATATTTACAACTTTTAATGGCAATCCCACTTTAAAATATAAAAAAATGCCAATGTTTTCAATAATTTGTATGACTTTTTGGCATACATGATATGATGTCATTGACGTAAGATAGAGGCGGATGTAGCTTCATCTTCACCAGGTCTAAGAAGGAGAAGGAAACTCTGGCAAAAATTTCTGTAAAATTCACACTTTAGTGAATTTGCAGAGCAACAATTGTTCGCCTAAGCAAAAATGTGCCTGGCGAAAGGGCACGAAACAACATAGCGACAGTTGCTTTCGCTAGCGAATTGCCCTCTATGCCTGTTAGTAAATTGGCAATGACTCCCAATCTGTCTGGGAATGCTGGGAAGTATTAGTTTAGCAATGGTTGGAGAGATTAATTTTGAATAATGGAGTTAATTTGCCCTTGGCCTCTCATCTCTAAGGAAAACCCTGCCAAACATAACCAGCACTGATACTAGCTAACCCACAAAGTGATGATTATATGATAGCATCATTGCTTTAAAGGCCATTACTGGTACAATCTAGAAACCTAAATGAAAGGGTTACAGACCTCAGGCTGTAATGCCATTAAGTTCCCAGCATCCCTTACAAGCAAGTGGAGTCCATTCAGAATTTCACTAATTCAATAAAGGATGAATTGCTGTTTAACTGTGTTAAATGTGGCTTTTTTTCAACGCTACCATGCTTGAAGTGTTGGCCAATGCAGAGCATGCAAATAGAGAATAGAGGGTAAGGATTTGCATCAGTAATAAACAGGGAACAGGTTCTGAATCACAAAGACTGACAAATCCCATAAAAAATGCAGTAATCAATTATGCTGCCTGTTGTTTCTGCTGTTAAGTCGCGTATCCTTGCAACATCTACACGACTCATTGAGATCTTCAATAAGGTGAGCACTTTACAGACATGCTTTTATCTCAGCAATTGCCCGTCCAACTGTGGATGAGGAGGGTGCATCCTTGAATACAAATGCTTTGTAGTCACTCAGTTAAACAAGGGAAGCGAGAGAAGGAATATTAACTCCCGGCACAGCGGAACCAGGCAGTGGCAGCTCAGGGATTAGCTCCGGCTGTTCTATCGACTCTGGGTTTAGGAAAGAAGATAGAGGTCGAGGCACATCTTAAAGGAGATGGCAATAGAAAAAGAAAAATGAAAGGAGCCACTTTCACCGTCATTGAAGATGATGCAAAAAACATATATTATGGAACCATAGTACATGAATAAATGTCCACCCTGAAGCTTTCCAGATGTAATTGTAAAAAAAGTCCCATCACCCCATACTCTTTGACTATTATATTATGCATTTCATATTACTCCTAAAGCACAACCCATTACGACAGCACACAAACATATGTAATAAATACAGAAAACTGAATCCAGGATTTTACCTTTTTTATCAGTCTGGCCAAACTAAATTGGAATCCTTAAAATGACCTTTTGTCATGTATTTGGCCACTCCTGGTCTTAATTTTCATATGCAAATTAGGGTCAATAGAAACATGATCAAAGCTTGCCCAGCCAATAGCCATCAACCATCAGTTAGCTTTCGCCAGTTTAATGTGGTCAGAATCATCAAAGAAAACATCTGATTGGTTGTTTTTGGAAGGACCCTGGTGGGCTAGTGGGGGTGCCACGCTGTTGCACCCATGGCAGGGATACCCACCGTGTCCTCCTTCCAGCGCGATGATACACACTCAAAGAAAAGTAGCTGTGCTGCTCGCTTCTGATTTGAAGCAGTGGTGCGTGTGACTACATTGCATTTTGTCCCACAATTTATATTTAAACATTAGGTCTATTCTATAGTTCCTTGGTTTGTTTTTGCTGTGTAACTGTTCCGTTTCTGATCCTGCCTCTCCCTGATTATGTCTAGCTTGCTGCCTGTCTTGATCTTTGCTGTGTTTTAGACTAATCTCTTGGATCCTTCTTTGTTACTACACTTTCGGTGTGTTTTGAGATGGTCGGTCACCCCAACTACTCTACCGCCTCCTGAACTTGTACCACTTTGTCTGACTGTTTACGACCCAGCCTGGCTTTGACTACGTTCTTTGTTTCCCATTTTTCAACACCACGCTCGGTTCCTTAGCTTGCTCAGAACTCTCTCCATGGTTCTCCCACAATAAGACTTGATGGCATCTGAGTACCGGAGGGCTCCACCCGATACTAAAGGCAGAAGAGTGGGCCGAAACCAGAACCTTGGGTTAGTTGTGGGTTTGAGATACCATGTGTTGCAGTTATTTTATTGTGTGATCCATATTGGAGCAGTAAGGGGGGTACACTGGGTTTAGGATGAGCTGGACTCTGGGTTGAGAATTACTGTACCTCAGCCAGCCGCGAGTGTTTAAGGACATTCTCTCCTTTGTGTACGGTGGGCGCGAGCTGTTGCAGGACGACCCTGCTGCTTGTAAGTGCTCTTGTTAGGCGTGCAAGCTTACCCCAGCCTTGAAAAACAAAAAAGAAAATTGTTGATGTCAATGCCTGTCCAGGACACAAGACTTTTACATTTTATTTTTGCTGACAAAACCAGATAATATTGCATGAGATCGAAGGGAAAAATAACTGCAAGAATACAAGGCAGCCTAAAACATAATCACAGATCAAAATCTTGTCATAGTTTTAGTAACGCAACCAATCGGATGATGGCTTTCAAACAGCCGACAAGTTAATGCTACTCCTTTATTGGTTGTTTTATTAGATCAGCATCAAACTTTGACTATGTGCATATATTACCCCATTTAATCTTATCTATAATACCCTCACAATTTTATGTACAGTAACCCTTATCTGGAAAGCTACAGCCAGAGAGATCTGAATTACAGAAAGGCCATCTTCCAAAGAGTCCGTATTTGATGGTTACTAAGCTGCATGAATACATATTGGTGGCAAAACTATTATGTTTATTTAATGGTTAAATGAATTTTAGAAGATTTATGGTATAGAGATTCAAATTACCGAATTCCGGAAATATGTATTCTATATAATAGATCATATACGTCTGTACTTGCAAGATGCTATGTTTATAAAGACTATTTGTTTTGGTGCAACGTTAAATCTTTCTATTGCTCTTTGAACTGAAACTGATCTTTATCCAAAAAAATAAAGATGTATCCAATATCCAATTATTCAATTATCTAATAAAAAAAATAAAGCCTTCTTGAAATTCAAGATTTTTTTTGTCGGGAAAATTAGATTTGTTTTGTTCATATTCTATTTGAATACATTTTCAGGTCTTTCTATTTGATCTAATTTTAGACATTCAAATTTTTTCATAAATAACCTCCTATTTGAATTGTTAGTACATTTGAAAAAAAAAATCAATAAATTCTAAATTCAACCTCTGATAAATAACCCCCTTACTGATCCATTTTCCAAAATTGGAGATACGTTGGAGAAGGGCAGTTTCCAGGAGCAACCAGTCAGGTCTTTGCTTTCATTGTATATCTTCTAGTAGACAAAACAATTTGGGTGCTCTTTGCAGCTACATGTTATCTCAACTAAACACAATTTATTTTTTCAGCTGTTTTCTCTATCTCTAATAAATTTCACAATTTTAATATTTAAGAAAAATAGAAAAGGAAATAGGTAGTCTTTATCACGTTTAAGTTGCAGAACAAAATTGCAGGAAAGTTCATGATTGTGAAAAACAAAATTTTGCAATCACAATCTGTCAATGAAAAAGTAAACAATTCTGACTTCTATAACATATTAGTAGGTTTAGGCACCAAGATTTAAAAAAAAAAAAATTTGTTTTATGATAAAATCTAAATCAAGTTTAATTGCAATTCTTTTTAGAATTTGAGTTGAACTCCAGTTCCCATTTAAATATATTTGTCATCCAGTCTCCAAAATTGATAAAGTCTTTGGTTCACAAATAAGTATTGAATACAACTGGGAGACTGGGTGGAGCTTTGGTTGGAAAGACAGAAGATGGCTGAATACAGCAGAGCTAATAACACATATTCTGCATTACAAAATTTGGACTTCTCCTTCGTAGAAAAGATTTATACAGGTACTATATAGAAATATATTATCTGGCGGATAAACATTTCAAAACAGATTTATATTGATGCTAACTAGTCTTTTAATAAAAGTTATTTGCTTAAAAAATATTCTTAGAATACCCTACTCTTCTATGGGGAACCTCAGCCATTAGAACACTGCAGTTTTTTCTTTTTTTTTTTTTAATCTCTTCATTTCTTTTAGTGAACAGGAAGAAAACACTATTGTAAATAGTGAAATATTTATCAACTCAGAAAATGTTTTCCATTCAACTACAACCCTGACCTTACCCCAGCCTCCCAACCATTCCCTGCTTCTTCAATATCGATTCTGTTTCGGATCTACGTAAAATAATTGGATAATGCAGCAATCTCAGTTTCATATTTTGCCAGACCTGTGATTTTTTTTTCTTTAACAAAGTAGATGAATTCTCCCACAGACAGAGAGCTTCAACTGGTCGTCTGTAACGTGCAATTATCTCTCTAAAATAAACCTGGATTTGATTAACTCCATTAGAGACGGCATGTCTTTTTTTAGAACGGCGTAAGCATCACTTGCAGCAAACAAAATAAAGGAGAATTGCTCTCCAAAAACCTCTCTCGCTGAGCACCTCTCTCTCAGAGTCTCATTAGGACGACAGATAAAAGGCTTTAAATAAATGGATTTATAAATTTAGAAAAGGAGTCCAAGTCACAGATTGGAAGAAGACAGACTTGCTGGACATTTGTGTTTGGAAATGTGCTTTTGTTACATGCAAAAGAGGCCAACTAAATCACAAATTATGATTCTTTGCTTATTTAACCTGCAATAATTTTCCTGTTACAATTTATACAATGACAGTTTATATGAGGCTTGTTCAACCTGCAGAACTTCAGTTAAAGGGATACTGTCATAAAAAAACACATCAGTTAATAGTGCTGCTCCAGCAGAATTCTGCATTGAAATCCATTTCTCAAAAGAGCAAACAGATTTTTTTATATTTCATTTTGAAATCTGACGTGGGGCTAGACATACTGTCGATTTCCCAGCTGCCCCAAGTCATGTCGCCATGTCAAATCTGTTTGCTTTTTTGAGAAATGGATTTCAGTGCAGAAGTCTACTTGAGCAGCACTATTAACTGATGCGTTTTGAAAAAAACATGTTTTCCCATGACAAGACCCCCTTAAGAGTCAAAATCTTGGATTCCAGAGAGACAGGGAGATGGGGAAACGTGGAGAGGATGCAGTCTATCCATATTTAATATAATCCTTGCACTACAGAATAGATGAAATTTGCAATACAAAGTTTCCATGATAATTTCATGAGCAGCTCACCATCTCTATAGTTTTGTTACTTCTGGAATCCTAAAAGATCTGTGCTGCTTTTCCTTTCTCTTCTCTATCTCATCAACTATGTGTATAATTCATCCTATAAGACTCCTGAGGACCTTTAGTTGTAATTTTTCTCAGGGGGCATGTAGTGCACAAATTATATCGGTCAATGTCTTCTTTCATGTCAAAGGTAAGAATTAGTGCTGCAGATGCTTTCATCACATTGATCTGGTTCAAGAAGGG
Source organism: Xenopus borealis (assembly GCA_024363595.1). NCBI lineage: Eukaryota > Metazoa > Chordata > Amphibia > Anura > Pipidae > Xenopus > Xenopus borealis. The sequence goes on along the minus strand of CM044440.1, from coordinate 7,575,323 downwards.
CTACATTGATCTTATTTCACGTGTTACATGCCTTTCCAACAATCTCCAAGTGATCCATGGAGATTCATCATTGAAACTGTCTGACCTATTTTGGCATCGTGGAGGATTTTTTTGCCCCGGTTAAGGCTAAATTTGCTTCTGCCCTGCATATGGTTTAGGTTGTCTATAAATGGTTTTGAAAGGACTGAATTTTATGAATCAACACTTTTTTTTTAGATATAATGTACTTAACTGGGATTCTATGAGGAAAAAGGCAGGTTTGACCCTCACCCCCTGGCCCAAACAGGCCACACAGCAGCCCAATAAATAATGATTATCTATGGCAACTTACAGCAGCCCCTCTGGAATTTGCCAGAACCCACAAATTGCCAGTCAGGGCCTGCTCAAAGACCTGAGTATACCCTCATGAATACAGAACTACCTGTGTTTGGTATCACTATATTCTTTAGTGGCAGGTTGGGGGGGGGGCACATACATTTTGTTTAGTTTAAACACACACACATTAGCCCTCTAGCACTTGCTTCTAGGGTCATATTAAACAACCCGTTATATGTTTGTGAACAAATAACAACTAAAAAGTAGCTAATGTGGTGAAGATTTCTTGAAGGATGATAATCTACTATAAAGTGATTGGGATGAAGTAACAGGCAATTTAAGAAAGAGAAGTCAAAATCTTCAGGCACCTTTATAAAAAATTGGGATACCATTGATAAAATCATATCTGCCTCTTTACATTTTCATTATTTTAGCAGAAAGAACAGAAACTGACATCTGAAAATTTTACCGTTAAAAAGATCACAGAGATGAATGGCTTAGCGGCTTACGGATGAAGGCATCAGTCTCTGATTTGGTTTCTGATTTGGAAATCCAATAATTGAGAGACATAAGCTTATCATTAGGAGCTCCTCATTAGAATCAATGCCAGTTTTATAATTTATGTATTGATAACATTTATGATTTATAACAACACATTTCAATGTAGGAAATGCAGTAAGAACATTTATGTCATGGTGTTTCAACCGCGAGCACTTACCCTTTGTTGAATCGTCCTCAATGGGTTGTTTAAAGGCTGTGATATCACTAAAAGTGCAAAGAAATAACACAACTTTGTCCTGTTCATTGTGTATGGGAGCAATCTTCACAAAAAACCATACAGGCGTCCCTGGAAAGAGAAATGAATCCATGGTGAGCTGATTGAATGGTAAGACTTGGGTGAATATACCTACCATTTAACAGTGGATACTTGTGATGCACTGGCCAACACAACACTGGTTCTACCTTACTGTATCTGGACATTATGCTCTTATTTAAAGAGTCTGCTCTTTTAATAAATGCTACATAAAAGGGACCCTCAAAACAAAGATGGGTTACTTGCAGAAGTCAGTATATACACTAGTAGTGATGGATCAGCTGGATTATAGTTTCAGTTTATTGGAAAGAGCATTTCATTGTATTCTTACACAATGTAGCTATAAAATTGCTTTTCATATAAAATGCTCTGGCTATCTTTATTACAGCGAAAGTGATTACCTAAAAAACACTGGAATAAGCTTGGTGATGCTACTCCTCCATTGATATTTGGTAAACTAAAAAATGTTTTATAGTACACAGAGACCTGCCGTAGCAGTTCCCTTATTTTCTCCTACTGTCCATGTCAGATAAACTTGGATGGAGTTCCCTGATTTACCCCTCCATTGGTTTTTAGATGCTTATTAGATGCCAGTCATCTTGTTTTTCACAGGATTGAACCCAATAAATACAATCTTTGAGACACAATAAATAACCTTTAAGTTCTACATAGTTTACATTTTAGTATGGAACTCTTGGTACATACAACATATAGTGATGTGCTACGTGGTGCCTTGTAAGTTAATCGCCATTTGAATTAAATGCTGTAAATAATTTAAAATTGGCATAAAATATAGACCAAGAGTAGTCCATGGAGAGCAGCATAAAAGCCACACTTATTGCTTTATGAGGCTGAGACACTTGTATAAAATCATTTGTTTCCTTATTCTAAATAAAGTCATTAAAGAAAAAACTCAGCCAGTACAATTACAAACCTCGATCAGTTTTATAACAACATTGTAGGTCTTCTAGGTATTTCAGCAACAAAGCCATATGCATAAAACATCTTTATGGAGAGAATGATTTGAGAGCCAGCAGCACACATTCATTGCTTCTCCCGGTGGCTCTGTATTGATATGGATGTAAAAAGATTGGCAAGACCAAAAGCCTCTCTACTACTGGAAACTAATGATCAGAGGTGATTTGGCAAGTGACCAGTCAGACAAAAATTGCTGTTTAATGACCACTGCAGCACTGAAAAAGAAAACTCAGCGAAACGATTTCATTATGTCCTGTGTACCCATCACCGGAACAAGAAAAGTAACAACACATTCAACATCAATGCTGATAAGTACTTAACTGTTCTTCTTGTACATTAAAATCTCAAAGGAATTCATGTCATAATTCTCAAATGTCTGTCGAACTTTATCAGTGGTTTCTTTGTCCGTCAGTTCCCCATACATAAAACTGGAGGAAAAGAGAAAAAATTAAAGCTTGGTTTACTGGATGTTGCTGCCTTTACTGTTATCAGTATCAGTTAATTAGAGAACTCAACCCTCTGCAAAGACCCATATTGTCTTGGTACCAGGTGGCGTTAGTGGAACAGTCCTGCCTGCTAGACCAGAGATTTTGAAATTGGTGGGGCTTGAAGCTGTGGCTGAAAGGCTCAACCTGAAGGTCAGTTATTTGCTCTTCTGGATACACCTGAAAACCAAGCTTGATGATCAATTAGGCTTAGATTTGAGGTCTAAATGATTAATGCACTGCTAAGAGGAGCCTTGTCCAAAGGTTGGATCTTCAAGAGGGTTTTGGCCTGAAAAGAATTGTGCCAAAGGGTCCCATTGTTGCTATCAGTCAGTGATCCAGCTGCAGATTGGCCATTTGAGAGGGCATATTTTTTGTATTAAAAAAACATATAAGAATAGAGCAAAATTATATAATTTTATGATGATATCAATTTATTGAGCCTGCTAAATATCGTTGATATTATGATATTTATATAATTATAATACACAAAAGCCGTAAATATCTTGTAAATTATATCCTTATAAACGGTGAGTTCTGATGTCATCTGTTATAAATGGTGAGTTCTGATGTCATTTTTGTCACATGACTCACTGAAACTTGTGTATTATAATAAATAAAGTACCCCCAGTTGCAAAATATGAGGATATTAGAAGTTACCTCGGAGTTCCATGACCTATAATATCCTTATAATTTACAAGAGGGGGTACTTTATTCACTATATTATTATGAAAGTAAGAGAAATGAGCAATCAAAACAGAAGGTTCATACCTTCGATTCAAATGAAACCCTTAAAGGAGAATTCAACCTGTACGGGAAAAAACTCTCCCCTGTGTTGGTCCACCTCCCTCCCTACCTGCCCCCCCCACCCAGGCAAATGCCCCTAACTTGCTACTTACCCCTCCTTCCAGGTCCTGTCCAGTGGAGTTCACAGGTGCCATCTTGTCTTGATCGCTCTTCTTCCTGGACTGACTGGCGTTTTCGGGTGCATGTGCAGTTGGAGGAATCTGCTGGTATGGAGCTACTGGGCATGCGCTGAAAGTCACGAAGTTTCCGATCATTTTTCAGGCACATGCGCAGTACATGCGCAGTAGCTCTGTATCGGCAGATTCCTCCAACTGCACATGCGTCTGAAAGTCACGAAGGGGGGTGTGGAGGAGAACCTATACATGGGAGGGGGAGAGGGTTTTTTCATGTACAGGTTGAATTCTCCTTTAACAATATGCGTAAGATGAGGAACATTCTAGAATACCTGCAAGTGCTGCTTTTTTGCATAACTTCTGCTCTATGGTATCCGGAGAGTTTGCAGAATCCATCATTGCTGTAGACAATGGGCCAATCCACTATCTGGGCATTGCCCAAAACAAAATTAGTATCTGTTCAAAACAAAATATATAAAAGAAAAATTATTTGCTGGCTTCATGTTGGAACAAGCATTGATAGCACCCTTAAAACTAGAGCTGTCATTGATGTCAACTGTCATGTTCTATGGTGAAAAATAAGGTGGTACCCTTTGGCTTCCTAGTAGTGAATTAGACAATTGTAAAGTTTGTAAAGAGATGTTTCCTTCTTTGGCCTACTGTTTGGACCTCCCTTTGTGCTCCTAAATGTAGCTTTTGACAGTTTGGTACTGTAAGTTGGACTTTCCTGTTTGATATCTTCTCTGCTGCTTAGGCTATGAATTAGGGACAATGTTTCATAGAAGAGATGGAAACAGGTAAAATATGAAATGAAAAGACACAATATTATAGGCTTTTCAACTACAGAAAAACTGTGTTATTGGTCCATATGAAGCAATATACCAGCCTGTTAGGTACAGCATCTGATACCGTATGAGTGGCCATACATGATACACATTCCTTTTGTTCTGTTCATTCAGTCAGCTGTTGGAATATCTGGAACAGGAAGTACAATTTCCAACATGTTCACAGACTGCCTGATATCCATGGTACAGGTATGGGATCCGTTATCCAGAAACCTATTATTCAGCAAGCTCCGAATTACAGAAAAGCCATCTCCAAAATATTCCATTTTATCCATATAATTGAAAGATGTAAAAATGATTTGATGTTTCTCTAATAAAACAGTAGCTTGTACATGATCAAGACTAAGATATACTGAATCTTTATTGGAAGCAAAACCAGCTAATTTCGCTTATTTTATGTTTTTCTAGTAGGCTTAATACCTTATTTATCAAATTCCATATTTTTCTAATTATTTTAATAAAAAAGTTCTATAAACTAGAATCTATTATTATTTACTATTATTATTAGTGATGGGCGAATTTATTCGCCAGGGGCGAATTCGCGGCGAATTCCCGCGATTCGCCGCTGGCGAAGAAATTCGCGAATCACCAGCGAAATTTTGCTTAGCGAAAATGTGCAAAAAAAACAAGTTGCGCGTCGTTTTTGACGCGGCGCGCGTCAAAAGCGTCCTGCGACTTGTTTCGTGAATTTTTCGCCAATTCGCGAATTTTTCGGCGAAGCGAATCTCGGGAGATTCGCCCATCACTAATTATTATCAGATCGGGGACAAACATGAAAACTTCAAATGAAAATCCGAAAAGGTCTGAGATGATTTTCTGATTCTGACTTTTTCCATCGTCGGGTATAATAAATATTGGTTTTTTTTTTCACTAAAAATTGTGATTTTATAGCAAAAAAATCTAAAACTAGAATCTATTATTATTGGATCAGGGACAAACATGAAAACATCAAGTGAAAATCCGAAAATCCAAAAGGTCTGAGATGATTTTCTGATTATGACTTTTTCCATTATTGGGGTATGTTAAATATTGAAAATTTTTATTTAAAATGTATTAATTAAATAGTTAAAGGTCCAAAGTGAAAAGATATAATAAAATTTGTGAAATGGTTTCTCACCAAGACAATCCCCAGTCCAAGGGTTGACAATCAATTTTCAATGGTAGGGTGAGATCCATCTACACGTAAAGCAGTAGCACAAGTTTTGATTAGTTAAAAAAATTTATTAGGACATACATTAGCCTAACGCATTTCGTAACAAATAAAGCAGTGGGAGCACTTACCGGATCACAGGCAGGCTACTGCATGCTGCACGCCAAACCGCTATACCAGACGGTAAATCCAAGTCAGAGTTTGTGTAGAACCAGAATATAAAGTTAAAAAGTTCAAATTTTATTGTATATCCATTTATGATTACAGCAGCATTAACGTGTTTCATGGCACCCTGCCACTTCATCAGAAGTTGATGAAGTAACAGGCAGCCACAAAGCGTGTTAGGCATGCAGCCCTTAAGGGAGATATGCTGCTGTTATTTTAAATGAATGTACAATACAATTTGAAGTTTTTAACTTTATATTCTGGCTCTACAGTTCTCTGTCTTTCTACACAAACCCTAACATGTTTAGTGCCTGCGGGGGCACTTACTCAAAGCATATGAGTCCCCACACAGGCACGAAATGAGTTAGGCTTATGTATGTCCTTATAAAGACTTTTTAAATCATCAATACTTGAGCTACTGCTTTACTTGTAGATGGATCTCACCCTACCTGGATTTTTAATAAATAACCCCCTTAAAGTATTAAAGGCCCATTATCTGGAAAGCCCCAGGTCCCGAGCATTCTGGATAACAAGTCCCATACCTGTACATTGTTTGGGCAACCTGTGCGTACTATTAATCGTACAAAACAATTTCATACCATTCTACACGGTACGTGTATGTACAATATGCTGCAGCCTTAATGGATCTGTGACACATTCAGAAAAATGATTAATGCTCTACACAGAAGCTGAGGAGCAATGGTTAGAGAAGAAAGAAATAATCTCAAGGAAGGGATCTGCACCACTTGATGCCACAGAATAAATGAAGGAAACACCTGAAAAGCTATTACTCTGATCAAATCATATAGTTGCCAAATATGGCAACTGTCTGGTCCGTAGGGTGAGATTATAGAATGATTGAAACCAGAATGTCTGAAAACCTCTGCCATATGAGAAACTGGTAACCAGGCCAGTTACACTGGGACAAATAAAACAAACATACGGATTAAGATACTTGTCCAAAAAGGTAACAACATTATCGCTCAAAGCATGGGTCTAAAAATGTCTTGTTTAACAGCATAAAAGCTTCTTAAAGGATTAAGGTGTTACAAAGCCTGTTAAATGCGCGGTGAGATTATCAAGAGACTACACCGTGCAGAAGCTGAGATATTAGCTTTACAACTGGGAGCCCATCTACTAAGTGAATTTAATCTGATCCCAGACATTAGGTCAGAAGCTTTTCTGGAAATTAACTTTTTGCGTTGGACAAAGGGCATTTCATAATTAGAGAGGCACTGGTGCACAATTCCATTGCAAAGAAAAATCTCCTTTCAAGGCTGCAGCATGTTGTGTGCTTTGGAAATGTGGCTGGAGTTTACCTGGATGGAGGGGGGGG
>CM044440.1:7518680-7535985 GCA_024363595.1 Xenopus borealis | reverse complement strand
ACTATAAATCTGAGTATATTCAATATTTCCTATGTGTGTATATTCAAAACAGCTGTTGACCTTGTCTCACAAAACCCAGAGCTGTGATACTAGTGACTCACTCAGCAGCCTTTCTCCTTCCAAACACTAGAGGACACCTGCTGTTTAGGACCATCAGCCAAAAAAAACACAAACATAATAAATTCTCCATATGTGAACCTTCAATATGAAATCAGTAGTAGTCATGCTTGCAATGCTTAGAGCGTTTTAGTTAAACAACAGCCCATTAGAAAAATTTAGCGAGCATAATAGTGTGGCTGGGGGAAAGATCCAGCTCATTCCATTTGGCTATATTTTAAGCCTTGGTTCACAAGCATTTCTTAATGACCAGTATTCTCACCTCTAATTTGCTTTAGGCCAAGTGTAAAAAAATATCTTATATGCAAACATATTGCAATAGACCCACTTAGCGAAGGCCCTAGCCTGAAGTGTGAGTCCAATGTAACACATGCGCCTATCACTAGCTGGACATGAACTATTTGTCGACAACATAGCCCAGATTAGCATTACACTGCATATATATTTATAATTTTGGTAAACGTTAATGTGAATCTCTATTGATGGTCTTATTCCTTGCAGTTGGCCCAAGAAATGTGGAAAGCCAAATTTTGTTTGTGAACAACAAAACAATGGACGCAAGAAGCACATAGCATGTAACAGCTAGTCATCTTCAAATTATATATTAGCCTTTGGCTACGCTCTTGTTCTCCTCAACTTCTTCTAAAAGCTCCATTCCTTTCTAGTCTTCCTACTAGCCCCTGATCACAGCACTTCTGGTTTATCTGGTGGGCGATGAAAATAAATTTGTGTTCCTGGTATAGCTGGTGCAAGTTCAGCAGAAGACCATTATGGGTAGGGGTTTCACTAAGCGAGACCCAGTCATGTCTCTAGTATGGGGGTGTTATTAAAGTTCAATTTACATGTTCTCCAAAGAGTTCAAGTTCCTTATTTTCAAAGGATGGCAGAGGCTCCTTACAAACATGGAATCTCCCTTCACTGACCCAGCTCTGGGTTATTGTGTTTAGCACTTTTGAAATGCATGCTGTGTTACATGTACCAGATGCATCAATAAGGTCTATTTATATATTAAGCAGTAATCAAGAAATATGAAGAGTGTCCCTCTATAGTTCTACTTATTCAGCAGTGCTTAGCTAGGACTTCCTTTGTAAACCAAGCAAAACACAAATGCTACTGCCAATAATATAGTATATACTATTTTACTAATGGAGATAGGGGTTCATCACCTGTAGACCTAGAATATCATCTAGGGGGGTATGGAGACAATGATAAGACACTGCCATGTGGTATGTAAGAAGTGAAATAAACACTGTTTTGAAATGATTTTGCACAAATAAATGCCTGAATGCATTTTTTCTTTGAAATTATTGCTTATTGCTAATGAACCTTAGCATGACACTCACATAGCCATACTATTTATGTTAAACCTAGAATAAGCTTAAAAGAATGTGGCATAAAAAACCCATTAATAAGCTAGACTTTTTAGTAGACAATATAGAACAATGTTGTGCTTATAGGGCTACATATTATACTCAGACGTGCAACTATAAATATTTATTGGGTTACTAGTGATTTGCTCCAGTTGTGTCTGTGATGCTAATTATAACCAACGTTGGAACATGCTGACACTTGTATCCCCATAAATCTTCTATTGCTTGCGTATCTGTCAATACTGACCCTCAAATGCCCAATGCATTGAATGATTGTTCACATAATGTATATATCCAGATACTGAGTAATAATCTTACCAGTGCAAAACTGGGATATCTTTTTGAAGGAACAGACCCATAAAGATTCTCTAGCAATTTTTTCTTAGGTCAGCAGCCTCATTAATGATACACGTTTCTAGATCTCTCTAATCTGCTGCCATGCTTATTGCAATGCAGCATTACATGGATTATTAGTTTAGTCAGATTTATCTTGGTTTACACTGAAATACAATTAAAGCTGTAGTGCTTTGGTAATATTTAGACTAATTATATATTAGGAAGATTAACCACTTAATCTCTAAGGTAGCATTAGCGGGAAATAGAGGACACCTCTCTCCTAAAGTAGCCTCTTTCATAAGAAGAGGAATGACTGGATAACATTATAACAGCAACAACCCAAAATAAAAGCCATTAAAGCCACTAGACCACTTTAGGGGTATGTATTGACCTACAAGTACCAGATCCTTCATTCCAAGCTGGAATATTAGCAGAGAGCAATTTATCAGATCTCACTGACACAACTGTACCATAGATATAAATAAAGCTTAATTATTGCCCACCAGTTTACAATATTTGCACAAGGAAGTAAATCTAAAACTCATTTCTGCTCTTGGTGCCAATATGAGTTAGTTGGGTTGTTTAGCATCCTGAAGGAACATGCAAGGGATTTCTACGTTTTACAACCTAGACATACAATGTTCTTCCCCACTTTTTACATTTTCCATCACAAGAAGGTGTATTCAATATGAAGTGTAGTGGCTTCATATGAAGTTATAGACTGTAAATAAACCACAAGAATAGGAACCTTCATAGAAACTGGTGGCGTTAGATATTTAATTTCCTACTCAGTTTAACAAACATCTCAATTACTTGGCTTGTGGAGTCTTCTTTCCATACTTTGGACTTTGTAAAGTCCACAGAAGTGCAAAATGTTGATGTAGCTCTGCTGCAAGCAATTTTATAAAGACCATTTAAATATGATTGTCCTTTGGATCTTGAGAAGACATCAACCCAACAAGCCTTGAGCCCCTTACAGAGAGTAAGTCTCTTCTTGCATTCACCATACGAGAGCCAGAAAGTACACAAGTCATGGTACCATTAAGATGAAGAAAAGAATAAGGCAACACAGGATTTCTACACTTACACAGGTAGAGGTATTTCTCATGTTGTCCACCCAACTGGACAGATGCATGGCCTCACTGATGGTGCATTTCCAACAACACTCTTACCTTAACTTGTTTATATATGGACACGTCCTACACATTAAATATAAAAGATAAATGTTGCCACCTAAGTAATGAAGTGCATAAAAACAAGAGAAGTGCTGTACTTTTTTTTTTATAATGAAAGCTGTTAAAGGCCAGTCTGATTTGGAACGATTTCCTGAAGGGCTCTGTATTGAATATTATCATGGTAATACCCAGTTAAACATTCCTATTCAACGCCAATCAGAGGGATTATTTTTACAGCCCTAGACTAATCAAAGCTAATTGATGAATGGCCCTACGGGCACTGCAGCCAATTTGCAAATATAGTTTGTAAATGAGCCCATTAGATCATAATCTGTGTGACATCGTCAACCATAATGGCTACCCTCGCAAAGCAATGTTTAGCAATAATTTAAGTTCCTTGTGCTCTTACTGAATGTTGGATAGCTATTCCCTCATTAGCAAAAAACAGGGAACTCTTAAAAAAATAGATTCCTTGCCGGCTTATGAACTTTCACTATTATCAGTACAATTACTGTTGTTGTTATTATTATTATTAATAAGCTAAAGAAAGTTACTTCAGATAGGCACAATACTTTGTTCCCTAGGGTCTGTAGAATCTGTTAAATGCCAGAAGGGCTCCTGTAAAATGCCACAGATTATTTATTGGGCCTGTCATTATTTATTGGGCCTACTTTGAATCTCAGTCTGGACCTCCTTTTGCCACAATAATTTATCCAAAGGTTCAGTTGCTGGTGTCTATTGACTTGATTATCATTATATTTTCAGAATTGTGATAATTTGTAACATGTAGTTTAGTAACTGTACAGTTTCAGACAATATTAACAATCATGACACATTAAAGGGGCTAGGCTTGCAGGGTTGTTAGGCTGACAATCTGAAGGCTTAAAGTATGAGGCTTTAAGTATGGCGTTAAAACTGGAGTTTGAACCTGGATTGGAACCCCAGTGAATGGAACTTCATCTACAAAGCTTGCTCTGAATCTGCTTCCAACTGCCATAATGCTGCACATTCTACAACCAGTCCTACAGAAAACCAGTTTGTTGCTGGATCCTGGACTCTATATCTTATTTTCTGTCGCTTTCTGATTTACAAAGACAGTTTCCATTGATAATTGTTGCACTACAAACTTTTTTGCATCTATGTTTGGCAAGAAGATCAGACTTCAAATTTAGTTAACTATATCTATCCTAAGATACACTGGCAGAATGTCATTAGTCCTGCTAATGTTATTCATTGTTATGCTTCCAAAAGTACATATCCAGTTGACTGTCCCTACTCTATCACAATATCTCCCTCTCTGCTCCATTCCACACACTGCTGCTACTATACCTTACATAGCTTTCTAAAAAATCTAACTCCTGCAACTACTACTTTACATAGGCAGAGAAAGTTAAAATCTTTCTCCCACCTGCTCTCACTCTCTCTTCTACTGTTACTAGCTGCAGGTCATATCTCTCCTAACCCAGGTACCTGCCTTATACCCCATCTGTTTTCGCACATGTAATGCATCCCCTGTGCTCATACCTACAAAAACCTTTCCAACCTTATTCAAATTCCCACCCTCCCTTCTGCTTATCTCTCCTTCTCCTGTGCACTTCTTTATACCCACTCTGTTACTAACAAATCTAATTGAATTCATGATGTCTTTTGCTCTAAGTCTGACTCTCTCAGAATGACAATGCTATTGAGCAAGCTCTCTCTTATGGTGGACTCTCCTTCTCTCATAACCCCCCCACACACACACACTACTGGCTGTGGGGGATCTGTAGGCATTCTGCTCTCCCCTCGCTGCTGCTATAAAGTAATCTCTACACCTTATTCCTTGTTTCCTTCTTTTGAAATGCATGCAGTCCAACTGTTCTATTCTCTCACTGCACGGGTTACAGACCTCCTTCTGCTAAATCTCCTGCCATATTTCTCTCTGACTTTGAATCTTGGCTCTCTTTTTACCTATGCTCTGACCACCCAACAATTATTCTGGGTGACTTCAGTTGTCACATTGATAACCTCTCCAAGTCCTGGCCATCACGTTTTCTCCATTTAACCAATCTCCAGTAGTGGACAAATACACCTACCCACAAGGATGGTCACTGCCTAGATCAGGTCTTCACCAAAAAACTAAAACGTTCCACATTTAACATGCCCCTCTGCAGCCACAACACAGCTGAGTCTGCCATCCCTGTCCCTGAATGAATGGCCAGATGCTATTTCAGCGGTCCTGTAGGCGAGTGGCAGAGCGCATGTGGAGGAAATCTCGTACAAAAACGGACTTCCTTCACTATAAATTTCTCATGGACTGCCTTGGCACTGCACTATCCCAGGCTAAACAACAGCACTACAATACACTCTTAAATAACAATCAATCTAACCCACTACAATTGTTTTCAATATTCAACTCGCTACTTCATCCCTCTACAAAGGATATGCTAACACCTGACCGTAACCCCCAGGACTTTGCTGACTTCTCTATCCACAAACATTTTTCTCATCCCTCAGATACCAACACTCTCATTCCCCTCAAGCTTCTATTTCCATTTTCAACTCTTCTGATCATATATCTGAGCCTGAAGTCTCTAAACCAGTACTTACCCATATATTCAATTCTTCACTAACTTATGCTGCTTCCCCCTCATTATTCACAGGCGGCCTGTGTCAAGCCCATCCTAAAAAAGGCTACACTGGACCCATCCTGTTTGTCTAACTATCATCCTGCCTCTCTCTTACCACTGGCCTCTATACTTCTGGAACATTTTGTCTTCTCCCATATCACTAACTTTCTCTGCACCAATAATCTGCTTTATGCAGTCTGGCTTTCAACCTGCACACTCCACTGAGACTGCCTTATGTAGAGTTGCAAATGATCTCCAGACTGCTAAGGCCAAAGGGCATTGCTCTATTCCCATTCTCCTGGACTTATCCTCTGCTTTTGATACTGTTAACCATTCTGTTCTAATGCAAGTTCTCCATTCAATTGGTATTCGTGATCAAGCTGCATCCTGGTTCTCTTCCTACCTCTCTGACTGCTCCTTCTTTGGTACCTTTGCAAACAAATCCTCTCCTCCTGTTCATCTTAATGTGAGGGTACCTCAGGGTTGTGTATTTAGTCCTCTGTTGTTCTCCCTACATACTCTATCTTTAGAAGATCTTATATCTTCATTTGGCCTTAAATATAACCTGTATGCCGATGACATTCAGATATATTTAGATGCCCCCTCACTAACAAATGACCTAGATAGCAGACTGCTAGACTGCTTAGTAGCTATCTCTTCCTGGATGAACCAACGCCACCTCAAGCTCAACTTGGCCAAGACTGAGCTCATGGTCTTTCCACCCAAACCGAGCCCTTCGCTTCCTTTCACCATTACTATTGATGGCATGCCCATTAACCCAGTTAACTCAGCATGCTGCTTAGGGGGTCATCTTTGACCAGTCCCTCTCCTTCTCTAATCACATTAATAATACTGTCAAAACCTGTTGTTTCTTCCAAGATATGCCTGTTTCTTTCACAAACAACATCCAAAACACTAATCCATGCTCTCATCTTATCCCGTTTAGACTACTGGAATCTCCTCCTAACTGGTCTTCCTGACTCCCATCTCTCTCCCCTCCAATCAATCTTAAAATCTGCTACCAGGATCGTTCTGCTCTCTCCTAAAAAGGAATCTGCTCAACCCCAACTGAAATCCCTAGTCTGTTTAGCAAAGGATAGCATATAAAATCATTCTACTAACATTCAAAGCCCTTTACTTCTCTGCTCCTCACTACATGTCTTCTCTTGTCTCAATATACGTTCCTGGTCGTCTTCTCAGAGCCTTCTCTTCACACCATCCACATCCACTGCCACCTCTCATCTCAAACCCTTTATCTTGCTGCTCCTTACCTTTGGCATTCCATCCCTAAATTCCTCCATAAGGAATGCTCTCTCAATCTTTTAAAGGAAAAATTAAGAGCCTACCTTATAGAGCACTAAAACATTAGGCTAGTTTGTGCCTACTGACTATGCCTTACCATGTGCACTTTTTCATCTCCAATTTGCACCTGTATGTTAGCCATCCATCCATGTAGATTGTAAGCTCTATGGGGCAGGGGCCTCCTTCCCACTATGTCTCTTACCACATAGCACTTAAGCCCTTTTCATATGATTCTATATATATTATGTGATTTGACTCCCCATGTATACTTATATATATATATATATATATATTTATATATCTATATATCTATATATCTATATATATATTGTACTTTTAAGCACTGTACAACACTGCGGCTCCTTAATGGTGCTTTATAAATAAAGTTATACAATACAATACAATGTTTATATGGCTATATGTGCCAGTGACTAATCTAAACATAAAAATATGAGTATGCCTAGATGAGCCAGGAACCAACCACAACCTTGTTTTGGTCATACTGCATAAAGTAACCAATCATAAACTTTAAATATTTTCGTATGGCTTGTTGAACCAGTAACCAACCACAACACAAGAATAATGATACAGTTAGATAAACGAGCAGCCAATCATACCAGAGTAACCGATAACACAAGAATGTTCATATAGATGAGTTAGTATCCAATTGTAACACAATAATGTTTATATGACTGCATGAGTCAGTAACTAATCAAAACACTAGAATATTCATATTGCTAATGAGCTACCAGCCAATCACAACATAAGAATGATAATGTTGCTAGATGAACCAATCCTAATACAAAAATCTTCATAAAACTAGATGCTCCATTAGCTAATCACAACATACAATGTATTATGTTTATATGGACTAGGAGATGAAAACTCTGATACCTAAAATGTCTTTCAGCTTGTAGTCTGTCCACTCTTGGTCAGGAAGAAGTCTTTGGTGAGTAGTGGCGCATGTATAATGTTAGTACAAGACCTAATTATTATTTTGGGTACAGCCTTTTGAGTTTTGTGCTGTGTGCACTTAGAAGGTTTACCTATAACTTAAGTGCACAGAGCATGAAATGCGTAAGGCTGTATCAGAGATGCTTAGTCAATATGAGTTTTCTTGATTCTTTGATTGGTCTATGTGGGGATTCAATAAGTGTTTGGAACTTCTGCCAGCAATTTTGGAAGCTGTAGTTCAAAAAGAGCTGGACAGCCACAGCTTGAATACAAACTACAGTTTAATCTCAAAATAAATCCTTCAGAATGACAGCAATGAATCAGTCTATGAACAGGCAGCAGTAATAACCACAGTCTCCTTCTGTCATTGGCTAAATCCAAACTTGGCAAGAAAATAATGTAGTAAAAATATTTGATTAAATTACAATTAACATTACATTAAAAGTTTTGAAAAATGGTCTACATAAATGAAAGAAGTCTTCAAGATGCCACCAGTTGATGATAATGTGGAACATCTATCAAAAGTATGAGATTCCAGTAACATTTTACATTAACAAATAAAAGCCAGCACCCAAGGGGCTAATTCAGTGTGCAAGAGCAATTAACATTTTATAGCATAGGCCACGTTAAGCCTGGTTAAAATACATTATCATTTCAACTCCAGAGTAAATATAACCCAGTTTAAATAAATATTATAGTCCTGGCTCAACCCACACTTAGCCTGCACCAAGGTGTAACCACAACCTGGAACAAAAGTTTTACAGAGAGTCTGCTGGAGTTTGCCTTCCTTTACTATTTTGATTTAAAGTCACCACTGAGAGACATATTTTCCATCTTCACAGAAATAAAATTCCTCATGTTAATTGTAGGCAACCATTGGATGTCTAAGAACTACAATGCCCAGTATTCTTGCTAGTTTTTACTATTGTAGGAATGATGGTAATTAGAGTTTCCCAATTTATAAAGTCAGGGTCGGAGTGGGCTGGAAGGACATCCCTCAGGCCACGCCAACCTAGACCCACCTGGAACCATGGGCACTTTTCCCTGATTTTTTCTCCTGATGGGGGGTGCATTGGAGTAGGAGGACTAATTGCAGTAGCAACACAGAACAGCAAAGTGCAGGGGAGGGAGGTGCAGTATGGGAGTAGGACCTGATGACTATGGCAGAGGCCCAGTATTGTTGTATGAGGGGGCTGAGTGGGTAGACCCAGTGGGCCCTTAAAGGAGAAGTCTACCCTCCCGGCGCAGTAGAGCTGAACCGGTAAATGCTCCTACTGCACATGTGCCACCAAGTGACAATGGATCCAGGAAGAAGAAGGCTGGGGAGAAGATTGCGCCTGCAAACTCCATGGACAGGACCTGCACAGAAGGGTAAGTAGAAACTTAGGGGCATTTGCCTGGGGGGGGAGTAAGGCCAGGGAGGAGGGGGCCTATGAGGGGGGGTTTCGCTGGGAGGGTAGACTTCTCCTTTAACCCTCCAGTCTGATGCTGTATAAAGTGCAAAATGTATGATAAATACCATATCTCCCCCTTATGACAGACTGCATCAATTCAAGATGTGACTGGAAAGTACCTCCAAAAAGTTACTTCTCTTGGAGTTTTCTAGCAATGGTGTGACAACTTTAGCAGTACAGTGATATTTCATGTGTGTCCACTATGGACCTTTACTAATTCATATATGTATACAAAAGAAAATGATCAGTATGCATAGACACATTATAAATAATTAGGAGCCCAAAAAGTAATTGTTTTCATGACAGTCACCATCCCTAAAATTGTTCCTTACAGAGTCAACAAGTAATCAACAAAACAACCCTATAATCAACCTTTAGCTTCAGTCTGAACAAAATGAATCTGGATGGATAATTAAATCTCATAAACCTGATCACCAACCTGGACCTGCCCAGTGGTGAAAATAGTTGTGCTTTGTGTGGGAAGAATCCATTATGCAGACACCCGTTATCAAAATAGTTACATAGATAGGGTTGAAAAAAGACCCTCAAACCCTTCAAATGAAACTCAACATCCATCCATCCATCCATACACACACACTGATCCCTCCATACACTCACATAAATTATATTCTCATACACTAACTACAGATTTTAGTATCACAATAGCCTTGGATATTATTCTTGTCCAAGAAATCATCCCCCTCTTATAGTCATTAACAGAATGAGCATCACAACATCACCCGGCAGTGCATTCCACAACCTCACTGTCCTCACTGTGAAGAACCACCTACTCTGTTCCTTTAAATGAAAGTCCTTTTCTTCTAGTCTGAAGGGGTGGCCTCTGGTGATCCTCTTTATGGGTAAAAAGGTCCCCTGATATTTGTCTATAATCTCCTCTTATATACTTGTAAAGTGTAATCATGTCCCCTCTAAAACTAATTTAATCAAAATTAATTTAAAACGATTTCCCTTTTCTCTGTAGTGATAAAACTTTACCCTGTATTTGATCCCCCCAAAGATATAATTAATCATGATTGGGGGCCGAACTAGCCTATTGGGTTTATTTACTGATTTTTTAAACTATGAAGATCCAAATTATAGAAAGATCCGTTATCCGGTCCAGGTCCCTAGTATTATGGATAACAGTTCCTATACCTGTACTAGCAAGTGTGAATCTGTGGCTTTCATGGTGTCAATAAACATATATTTACAGCTGAATGAATATACACTAAGGATACCACCTCAAGGTCAAAAAACAATACCTGGGAATCAAAGCTACATTAAGAATAGAAATAAACTCATGGCTACAAAATAAAAGTAAAGGCAGAAGTAGAGTAAGATGCAGTTGGCTAAAATATCTGTAAATGCACTGATGTAGTTAGGTTAGGAGAATATACTTCAATAACCCTGTAATTTGAAGGAGAATATAATTCAATAACCCTGTAATTTGAAGCAGATGTTATCAACCATGATCAGTTCCTGAGATACAGATGAGGATCAGATGAGTTGTGAAGTACATGGCATGTACCAAGAGAGAGCTTGGAAATAGTCAGTAGGTCAAATTGGGAGCAGAGATGGGATCTCCCATGTTGTTGTGTTGACTCTAAACACATACAGTCTTGGGAATCACCTTGTGTCCATGATTTCCAATTTATCTGTGAATTACTTAATTATCACTTGGAACAACAGATGGAGCCTCAATAACCACATGCTGCAACTGAACCTTATTTGTAAAGCAAGGTAGCAAGTGTGGCTTCAGTGTGATCCCACCTAACAACTGTTAAGGAAGGTCGCCAGCAGGATTCTAATTCTGCTAAATGTGCTTCTTTGGAAATCCATTAACATCTGGGAAGTGGGGGGTAGCAGACTTTCCACTGAATCACAGTTAATTATCTGGGACCAGCATGCATGCTTCAGTGAGATCTTCAGTCACTGTGAGGTATGGTCACAAGTACGCTTCAAACCAACCTAAGAACATGACCCTATGATCCCTAAAAAAAGATAATTCAGGAGGAACCTTCTATCTACCTGGTTGCTGTACAATCAAGAAGATTTCTAGATGCCTTTTATCTGTATGGAACAAGGCAGTACACGAGCTTCACTAGATGTTTCACTGCTTCACTATATGTGCTTACATCATCTCTAATCTGAAAGAGCTAAGAACACTGGAGATACCACCTAACCCATCCACACTGAAACACAACCATATATAAACTAACAGTGGATACTGTATTCAACTTCCTGATTGATTAGGTTGTAATAATTAAAGCACTTGAAACACACACAAATCATGCCAAACCTAAGCCAAATCAGCAGCACAGAGCTGTATTTATGTCTTCATTAGATCTTAGTCCGTTTACCTTACTATAGCGTGAATTGCCATCTCACACTTTGGGTCATTAAACAAACAAAGTGTAAGTTCCTTGAGAATGTGTTGCCAGAGGGACCATAGCTGGCTTCTCTTTTATTGAAAGGGCTACAACTGAAACCAAAGAAATCAATCCCAGGCTGGTAGCATGAAATATCCAAGTCATTTAATCCTGGCCCCTTGAAAGAGGGAGAAAGAAGAGGAAAGAGATGCCTTCCCATGTCCTTACCATTGGATCTCCGCACAATGTTCTCCAAAAATGTATTCTGAGGGGCGACCAGCCCTCTACGGCCCCCTGCCATGGCCATGGTGAAACTGTCCTGAGATGGAGACTTTCAGGACAGCTTTAAACTGTAAAGTAACCAGATTGATCTTGTTTCTTCTTGTGTGAGGTCCTCATGGTCCTGCCTGGGATTCAACTTACAATAGCAGAATAAGAAGCAGTGACTGTGCAAGCTGCTCTCCCAGTCATCTCTCCAACAATCCTCATCCACCTCAGTTACTCCTCCTCTGCCCCCACTCATCCCCTTCACACCTCCCACCTAGTAGGTTCCCCTGCTCAGCTGAGTTTCCCTGACATGGAAGTCTGCGCTCTCCAGGGTCCTGAAGGAAACATCTCCAGAGTCTCCACGCAGACGGGAGATGAAAAAAAAAACAGCTTTTTGTCGTGGGGTGGGTTTCTGTAGCTCCTAATTCTCTGTCCTGTAGTTTCAAATCACTCTCACGCAAAATTCTCAATATCAAGATCCATCATTTACCAACCATTTTACTACATTTCCAATTAAGAAAATCCGGCACATCCAACCGGGCGACTCTAGGGCTGTATTTTGAATATCCCTGTTCTAAATCTTTTTATAGGCTCCCTTCTAGATATAGCGAGCCACATAGTAACATACTCACTGGTGCTTCTGTTATAAGTGAAAGAGTTAAAAGAGGAGTGAGCAATTAAAAAAAAAACCCAATTTCATGGCTGTATCTTACAATGAGTCAGTGAGTGTTTCCTTAGTATTGCTTTCTATATATATCATCAACATGTTCTGCATCGGCTGTTTATTTTTCTACTGGCTTTCTCACCTTGGAGGGGACATTGGGTATAACGCCCCCACACACACAGTGCTTGGTCTTTGGCTGTCAGGGGATACTGGGAGTTGCAGTACAATGATTGAGGACCACATGTTTGAAATCCCGGCTTTGTCTTGCTGACCCTTTAACCTTCCCGGTCTTCCTATGCACCATCCCTGATTTAATTAGGAATGCACCTAACATGCTCTGCATTCTAACCAGCCAGTGCTGCAGTGTCACTCGCTCGTGTGTCATTGTTACGGAGGATCCTCAGACAAGTGATGCAGATGGAATATAATACAGTGAGAGGGGAAAAGATCTTTTCCTTACAGCTGAGAAAAAGGCTCATGACCCAAGCTGATTCTTCCCTCTGCAATACAAATATAACCCCCACTTTGGCTCCGTATTCGTATAATGGGCACTTTCTACATTAACCCAGCTCTGAGTTGTTACGCTCCAAGGAAGCTCTGCTATTGGACGGCTGTGTATTAGATTGTTTAATAATCTGCATATATTATACAAATCCTTACTCCCTAATTGTGTCTTGTATTCAACTGCCCTACGCAGTATCCTTCATCCCATTGGCACGGAGCCAATGACAGGTATCTGTTTTACAAGATTAAACAAATGCCAACGATGGCAAATGTCAAGGTGCAGCACCGAAAAACTGCCTATACCGTTACCCTTTATTATATTATGGGTTTAGCAACTACAGACTGAAGGTCCTGGTTGACTGGACCAATACTCATGCTACCCGACTCTGTGAGAAAGGTGCCTACTTGATAGCACCTTATCACATGTCTAATATCGATAATGTAATCTAATATAATATTCTCTTAGACTTGGTTATCTGCCATAGAAAGCAAAGGGTTTAGGGGCGAGAAGGAAAGGCAGTTGGATCTCAACTTTAGAGAGGCTGCTTGGAGGGAAATGTCCAGAAAGCATTTGGGGAAGAGTCTATTTGTTTTTAGCATAGACATCAAGAATGTTCATCCTTTCTTTGGTGTTGCTGAAGCACAACTTTCAGCATCATGATGACGCAACTCCCAACATACCCCTGACAGATGAAGGTCCTGGTTGGACATTCATAATTTATTTAACCCCTCCTCATCATTTTCAGTTCTCAGCTGTCTAACACCACCAGCCCCCCCATCCTCTCCAGCCCTCCAGTTGCATCTTCCATCATCCCTTATCTGCTAGTTGTTCTGGAATAGTTGGAATTGCAGCCCTCCAGACTGTAATAGCATGATGTTTCTCCACTGAAGTTCGATGTTACCCCATTCCCAACTGGCCAATAGTATGTTGATATAGAGAACTTTGCAGAGACTAAATGGCATGTGCAGCTTGCTGCATGGATCAGGAACAAGCCACCAGCTTTCATTGCATTAACACCCCAAGATCCGTAACCCTCTGGGGTCTAGTGTACAGTCAATCCCTATGCTACCCAGCACAACTTTAACACATATCTATGCATCTCCAATGAACTGAATTAGAACATTTACCGACACTCGCTCACTTGTGCAATACACATGATTGTATTACCTTCCACCAGTAGCTCACACTTTGCAGGGGTCATAAAAATAATCAGATGCTCCTTAACTGACGGCAGCCAGATGCTATGCAGAAAGGGTTAAACAGCACAAACAGAACAAATCCCAGGTGTGTGGCGCAAGATATTAAACAAGTAGAACATCCCGGTCCTGTCTTTATCTGCACCATTAACTCCTCGCAGGCTGCTGACTCCTATTGACATTTTATTTAGCTTCTCGCTGGACAGAGGGAGAAACAAGAATAAAGAGATGGCTGCCCGGGTCCTTACCATTAGATCTCCGGACAATGTTCTCCAAAAATGTATTTTGGGGAGCGACCAGCCCTCTCCGACCCCCTGCCATGGTCAGGCTGGCACTGTCCTGAGCTGGAGGGGTTTCAGGACTGCGGTGAGATGGAAAGCGCCCAGATTCCTCTGGTTTCCCTCTGTGAGGTCCTCATGGTCCTGCCTGGGAATCAGCTTACAAAAGCAGGAGAATTGGTGGCTGTGCAAGCGGCTCTTCCAGTCATCCCTCCAACACTCCTCATCCACCTCAGTTACTCCTCCACTGCCACCACTCGTCCCTTTCCCACCTCCCACCTACTAGGTTCTCCTGCTCAGCCGAGCCTCCCTGATATTGGGAATGAGCAAAGCTGAGCTCTCCAGGGTCCTGAAGGAAACATCTCCATGCAACTGTCATTCAGACGGAAGATAGAAACTGCTCTTGGCTTGAGAAGGATTTCTGTGGCTTTCCTACTCCCCCCTCCTATCTCACTCTGCCTTTTTTTTTTCCTAAACACTTGTTCAAATGGTCTTTATTCGTACTGTTCCACCGAGTCTCTTGCAAATAGGAAATAGTACATCATATTGCCCATAATTTAACTGGTAACCGCCCCCCACCCACTCACGAAAACTAAAATACATATCTGAACATGCAGTAAGTTCCCCAGCCATCTCCCTGGGGTCCAACTACAACTTCCAGCATCCTCTTTGCTGCATTATCTGGTCTTGGTGATACTTTGACCTTCCTATATACAATCCATGCTCCAGATTTGAATTAGGAATGCGCCTAACGTCCTCTGCATTGTAACCAAGCAGCGCTGCAGTACAGGCTCCTTCTGTGCTTCATTGTCACCGAGGCTTTACAGACAAGGGATGCAGATGTGAGAAACAATGGGACAAGCCTGGTCTTTTCCTTAGGGGGAACTGAAAGACAAATGACCTCTAATCGTATCTCATCCATTCCACAGGCTGGTGCTTACAAGCCAATCTCAGTATAAGGGAAATGCAGTTTTCTGCAAACTTTCATGAGCAAGTAAAATAATATTAGAAATGTTTGCCCCTAAAGAAATCACAGGGATAACAGTGGAATTGTCATCTTTAAATGATTACTGAACTTGCACATAGTTTTAAACTGGATTGATGAGTGTCTGTCCATCTCCAAGAATACACACGTGTAAATGCATATTTGCTGCATATATTTTGCACTACAGCTGGAGACACAATAGAGTAATAACATAACAGGTGTTACTGCTAAAACTAATATTTACTTGAAGATGCCAATGCGGTGCCTGGTTGGTGGCTTTTCAGAGAACAATGAGTTAAAGGGGTGGTTCACCTTCAAGTTAACTTTTGGTAAATTGTAGAAGGGCCAATTCTAAGAAACTTTTCAATTGGTCTTCATTGTTTATTTTTCATAGTTTCTTAATGATTTGCAATTTTCTTATATTTCTTTGCAGCTTTCAAATGGGGGTCACTGACACCATCTAAAAACAAATACTCTGTAAGGCTACAAATGTATTGTTATTGCTACTTTTTATTACTTATCATTCTATTCAGTCCCTCTCCTATTCATATTCCAGTCTCTTATTCAAATCAATGCAGGGTTGCTAGGGTAATTTGTACCCTAGAAACCAAATTGCTGACACTGCAAAATAGAGAGCTGCTGAATAAAAAGCTAAATATCTATAAAACCACAAACAATAAAAAATGAAAACCAATTGCAAATTGTCTCAGAATATCACTCTCTACATTATACTAAAAGTTAACTCAAAGGTGAACAACCCCTTTAATAGGGATAAGCAAAATATTGCGCTACATTTGGCCACACAAGAGAACGGCCTTGATGTTAAATCATGTGGGGTATTGTGTGCACAAATTTTCGGCTGAGTGAAGAGGGTCAGATTCTCTCATCACTAGCAGAAAGCAGCAGAGGGAAAATGACAACTAATTGGTGGCTGGTTAGTAGGTTACAGAAGAAGCTGAGGATGTCCAAGGTGGTAGAAGGTTGCAGTAGTGTTGGTAACAGTTTAGTATGTAGGAGGATATGTAGGTAACAGAAGAGTTGTCTACACAGTGTAGAGCAGTAGTTATTGGACTGTTTGTTTCAAGCCTGAGTTCTAACATCTTGTCTAGCCCTACAACCCCCCCCCCCTTTATTACAAGGGTCAAATAACCACAGCAAATGTATTATTTCTCCCAGATCTTGCCCCACTTAGCCCTTGTGGTTGGGAATATCTAAAACAGCTTGTAATCACTCACCCCAGATCTTGCCCTATCTACCCTTGTGGATGGGCTGGCAGTGGTTTGATGGCTGGAGAGTGGGTTGTTGTAGAGTTGGGGGCAGCATAGAATTAATAACAGCCATTGGATAGGGAATTACAGAAGATGTTAGAGACCACAGAGGGTGTTAGTGGGTTAGTGTGTTGTTGCAGAGTTGGGGACAGTATAGAATGACAGTGATTTAATGACAGCCATTGGATAGGTAATAACAGAAGAGGATAGAGACCACAGAGGGTCTTTGAGGGACAATATATTATCTGTGGGGCCCTTGAATAAACTTGAGGCCATAATAATCCCTGACCCTGGAGCCTACAGCCCTGGGCTAAGGGAAAGTAATATGCAAAGAACTGGGAGATGCAGCAGAGTTATTTCAGAACCTTGGACAGTGCAGGAAAAAAAAAAACACTTCCAAAGAACAAACTGGCCTTCATCTATGGTCTGCTTCACCTTTGTCTGGGGACATAACTA
>CM044440.1:7390031-7408663 GCA_024363595.1 Xenopus borealis | reverse complement strand
TTATCCACTGTTACTATAGGCAAAATCTCTCCCTACTATACCTGCTATCCCACAGCCACAGTCCTATCCTAGAGGTTGTTATCCCCACTGCTACTACCCGTTGCCTTTTACTGATAGATTGTTAACTTATTGGGGCAGGATCCTTCTCATGTTTCAAGAATTATTTCACGTACTATTAAACTAAAACTGATTTTCAAAGGATATTAAACAAGAAATAACCCGTGACATTTTGTAAGCAGTAAAAAATGGACTGCATTTGCACAACTATGGACATACAGTAACATCAAACTTTTGATGCCAATCATATGCAAACATTGCCAAGGTATTACAGTATTCCATGTGTGGTTGAACAATTAATATTATCCCAAGGTTTTTACTCTTAGTTGCTTATCTCATGTTATTTATCAGACAAGTGGCACAGTACCATGTTGGTTATCTGTAGAGAACCAAGTCTGGTCTCAAGTTGTATAAGCTCATTAATCTTCTGGTTTCTTATCTAGAAAGCAAAACCCAAAGAACGACATATGAATTATGGAATTAATAACCATTCAGTTATCTTTCAAAAATATTAGGTAATACATTTCTGTGTGGGAGGCTGTTGCATTGCCTTTGATGGACTTACATCATGATGACGATGAAGTCCCTCTGAAGGAAGACATCTCAGAGACTTTGTAGGAAAAGCCACGCATGAGAAAGACAATGGTAAAATGCTTGTCCAAGCAAGAGAGGGAGAAATACCAGTGGAAATGCTAAAATTGCCATTTGCTAGATTTTAAAAAAGAAAAAAATACATAAATAAATTGCAAATTGTCTCAGAATATTACTGTCTACTTTTAAATTTAATTGACTTTTAACTGATTTCTGATGAAACGGTCCATAGTGAATGTGAATGTATTAAGGTACTTAGATTGTAAGCCTCTCTGGATAGGGACTGGTGTGCTTTTGAGGAAGAAACAACAGAAATGCAGAGTAATTTTTGCATAGCCATATCCCTTGCTTCCTATTTACAGCCTGATCATTTCTAAAAATAGTGTATTAAATACTGTAGGAGACCCTCTTATAAATAGAATTCCACCCCCTGTCCTTTTCACAGCTAGACGCAGTAATTCAGCCCAGTATTGGTACTGAAAAGGCCCTATTAATGTGCCAAAAGATTTATGACTGACAATCTGCTTTTCAACGAGTGTGAATACAGATGACGTTCATTTAACTCTTGTTTGGCATGATATTATTCTTAAATTGCCTTTAAATAAGGAAATGGCCCATTATTTAATCTATAGAATTGCATCAATTTAGGAAAATTTGTCTCCAATGTAAACAAAGGGAATGTCTTTGCTGTGCAAATAAGCCGAAATGACTTGCAGATCTGAAAGATAAAGAGAAAGAAAAGATCTTGATGTTTGACACAGTGAAATTTGGGAAAAAAGCTTCAGATGATTATTGAGAATGAGCAACAGTTTGTGGGACATGGGAAGTACAAAGGACTCACACTCTGATGCATCATTGGATCAATGGTTCTGTGTGGGCCCCCTATTTCTCTGCTTTCCGTGAGCAGTGGGTTTGGTCCCTTGCAGTGCAGGACTTACAGTACTGGCTCATCAAGTAGATTCAGATATTTTTTCATAAATGATTCTGTCCTGTTCAGTTGGGTAAATCTGGATACCAGTCGGGTGACTATAAGGCTGTTAACTTTCTGGTGCCATTATATTCCATTATAATAAAAGAAAACCATGAATATCCTATAAACGATATCCTTAGAAACGGCTCTTAGTGATGTCATCAGTGATGTCATCAGTTATAAACTGAGCTTAGTGATGTCATTCCTGTCACATGACTCACTAAAACATATGTATTATTACCCCATGTTGAAAAATATGAAGATATCAGAGGTCACCTTGGAGTTCCATGACTTGTATAAAAGCTTGTAATATCCTTATATTTTACAATATATACAATAGGGGTACTTAATTCACTATATATTGTAAAAGTACCAAAAAGTCAGACTGGGCCGCCAGTTGGCTCCAGCTGACCCAGAGTAGAAACTCGATGAGAATCGCACACACCAATTGTATTGCAGGTGGGGAGCAACCCCTGTTTATTGTGACCACCTGTGCATCAACTTTTCGGGGGGATTAACTCTCCCTTAGTCATCCTGATGAAATACCCCATCAATTTGATTTTTATTATTACTTTGCCTCTTTATAAATAGACCCTTACTTAATTTATAATTTAAATAATTTAAGGACTTTTCATGATCCAGTCATCATATAGAAATATGCACATTTGATCTGCTTAAAGGATTTGGAAATCATACCCTTTGTTTCTTCTGGCTTGTTGTCATGTTTATTCCTGCGGCTGAAGAGATACCTGGGTACTGCCGCAAAAGGAACTCACTCTTCAAGGGAAGACTCACACAGAGCTGGTAACAATCATACTGTGGGTTGCAACACAATTTGTGACTCTTTTTATTGAGGATAATAAGAGGATGCACTTTTACACCCCTGCTACAAGATTGTGAGACTTTATTATTGATGAGGCTACCTGACCCAAGCTGAGGATATCTTGCCATCCATTAAATGCATTCATTAACAGTAAACCTGTATTTCAACAGCTTCATGAGTTAACACAGGAACCTCACTTTGAAACTAATTTTTTTTTTATACTTAATAATTGCTAATTACTTTTTGTTGTACTTCTTGCTTCTGCCTTGGCTTACTTTGCTGCAGAACGTTTATATTTTCTGGCTGTATAGGAATCATATTGGCTAATATGATGGTTAACCATGCTGTTTTCTGAACATCTGTACAGAGAAACTTCTCTTACTCTCCTTTATCATTGGGAAGTTATTTCATTCTCTCTGTGATTTCTCTCCTTGCAAACCATAAGGTAGTGAAAAATATTGAACTCTTCCCAATATTTATGAAGCACTACCTTATAGTAAGCTCAGATGATTGCCATTGGGTTGACTGTTACCCTACTACTCCTCTACAATGTTACTCCACTATGCCATACGATTCTCTATACTGGAGAAAAGGGCAATCAAAGGCAATCTAAATTAATACTTCTAATTCAATTAATTCAACTGGAAACAAATTAAATGTCAATGTTTTTGTTTCATACTCAATAGGAATGTAGGGTAATACACCCCATAAACACAATGAAAAGTGCAAAAAATAATACAATAAAAGAGTGAAATTCCCCAATACCAATCTTGAAATACTGAATAGGAATCAAGAACAGCCCATGATGTGGAGAGTTATTGGGATTAAATTTAGGAACTGACAATAAGCTGATTAGCTATACAAATTTGGAGTTGGGGTAATGGGAGATTTTGAAGTCCTTATCTTATAGACCTAGAAAATATCTTGCCCTGTTACTAGAACTGATGGAACCAATTCAATTTCAAATGAAAATTAATCCCTGTCCCTGGCTTTTCAGGTCACCAGTTACAGTATATTAAATGTTAATGTGAATCTTCAGAACCATGGAAAAAGGAAAGGCTTTGACCAGGTACTGTCCGTAATTTAATCAAAAAGGTGCTAAGTCTAATCCCCCACATATTTAGAGAGTCCTCCATCTTGACAATATCAGACATATAACTGGTGAGTGAGCTAGTTCAGTGAACCAGCTGGACTATCCAATCCATTCTATCCACATGTTACATAACCTATATAGCAAAAAAAGAAAACAAAAAACTACATGAACACATCATTTACATGATACATAATTTTCCTCATTTTCTAATGGTCTGTAGGGTAGTATGGACTGCTAGGAATGATGTTGGTGTAAACTGTATTATATTGAACACATTTCCATGTAGTTCCAATGACTGTATTAGTCCAATTTATTTATTCCCCTAATAATGTAAGAAACTAGGCTCTTTCATGGTTGGACAGGGTTGACAGGACACTAAGAAAAAACACAGTGGGCCCCCAGTCCTAGTGGGACCCACCAGCCCAGATTCACTCTAGCGTGGCTGGCAGAGCTGTTTCCTTCCTGGCTTCCTGGGATTTGCCCCAGAAGAGAGAGGAGACAGAGGGGGATTTGTGACCCAGAAGCGGGGGGCTTGAAGGGTTGCAGGCCCACACCCCTCCAGTTCAATATTGGGATCATTTCCAGATTTTATAGACTATACACATCAATGAAATGTTCACAAACCTCTCCCCCTGACAGAAACACATCACTATTTCTTTATATTGAATGTTATAAGCCTACCAGTTACATTACTGGCAACATGGATATAAGGGTGCTGCTTATTTCCACTTTTTAATATTCTAAACAATAGAACAAAATCAATTAATGGAGAAATATCATAACCAAAATATTGAAACTCAAGATTTAAAAAAAAAAAAAAACTACTTTTCTTCCTTTGTTTTGTTTGGAAGATACTACAGTTTATTGTGGCTTGCACCAAGCTGCCAAGCACAAGCAATTACCCGCTTTGACCAATCTTCCAAACCAGAGATGTGTTTTATAATATTTTCTGCACTACCCCCCTTAAACTTACAAGATCTTTCTATGTCCCAAATCCTTGCGTGACATGAAAAGGAAAAACATACCTATTCCAAGCCCAACAAAATCGCTGGATACAGGATATTTGGAAAGGCTTTTTAATTTTGGTTCACCAGGCAAAAGAATAAATGCTCTGTAAGCCTGATACCAAGCTTGGACCACTGAGCTCTCTACTTGTGCGGCTCTGCACCTACACATGGATTTTTATAGCCAAAGTGGATAATAAGTCTGTCATGCACCTCGTACAGATCAAACGCCTATTGAGAAAAGGAAACAACTGCAGTGATTAAATTCACTGCACATTAAGGACTTTTACAAGACTGGGCAGGAAGGTAAAACTGTTAGCATTATGCAAGTCTATGGTCAACCACAGATTAAAGATGATTGTATATCTACGCATGTAAATGTGTGTGGACATTCTAGATGTTTCCTGTAAAACATTAACACTTCTATAAAGTTTGCTATTCAAGCGGCCCAAGTAAATGGCTCACTCACTCACTTGAGAACTGACACACACAGAATGGTTTTAGTGTATCAGATTTGGGTATAAATTTAATGAAACCATAGTGAATATTTTGCTGAAACAAGCAATAATGATCCAACTTGTTTGCTTCCAACTTGAGGGTTCTGCTTATTTGAGCTGATGATGGGAAGATATAAGAAACAATGCCTTATGGAGGGGTGAAAGTCAATGTTCCAAAACAATGTAATAAAAAATAACGGATTGGCAGGATCATGGTCTGCCAACAAAAGAGAAATTGCAAAAAATATATTGAGTGCAAAATGCAATCACTCCTGTCTATAGTTGTATAGTTAAGTTAGGTTGAAAAAAGACCAAGGAGGTCAGGAATATGCAGTAAAGATGGACAGAAGGTAGAATAAAGGATTGATTATGTAACCTATTGCGTTGTATGGACCATGAGTTTGGGACCAGCAGACAGAACTTAGATGGCACTTCTTACTGTAGCTCTCACAGGATGAATAAACTGAATTGACTCCGTTCCTTAATATTAAAACTATGTTATAACATGTAGGGCAATTTGAAAAAAGCAGCTGCTAAACAAAAGACCAAACTAAGCAGCAAACAACTCATATTGAAATTAAAATAGGAGATGTTGTGGTGGATCCAAATAGTCAGCTGATGGATAAATACACTACAAATGAAATAATGTAATCAGTGTCATTTTTATGACCTAAATTGTATCTGGCTCAAAGCATACAAGTAACTGCAGAGGAGTTTACCAAATACTTAACTGTGGTCCTTCCAGATTCTCATGACCAACACCTGTTATCAGTTCTTTTGTGCATCACTCCTTAAGGCCAGAGCACCAGCACTGAAATCCTATTTGATTTTTTTGGTAAGGGTTATTTTTTATATAAGAGACTGATTCTTTAGAGAGCAACAGAGAGTGATCGATCTTCAGGAAAAGTTTGAGGATGTTATGCAGCTCACAGATTTATTGTTTTCAGTTTCTTTCACTTGAAGAGGTTTTCTGCAGTCATCACCGCCCTGACAGCTTAGGTAAGTATTTCCAAAAAAGCATGGAGTTTCCGGAAAGGGCGGAATAACAGCCCTGTCCTCACTGGAAAAAAAGCCAAGTTGATCTCCATGAATGAGAAAGCTGCACAGAGTGGACCCAGAATGAGTGGAACGATGCACCTGACCAACTTACAGTACAGTGGCTTCTACAAATCTTCAGGTGGGTCACTTATGTGTCTAAGGCTCATGCTAGAAGTTCTCATTCTACAATCAATTTACTCAAACATATCCATTTGCCTTGGGTAGTGAGTAATATATGACAGGAAACTAGTTTTAAAAATCTCAAATATTGAGAAGAGATGTGCTTGAGGTGATCATGTTTTTGTGTATTTCTCACCAGTGACAGACAGGTTAACAGTTAACTCCAGGGAGAATGTACTGTATATTGTTGTAGCAAGTAAGGCTGTGCTTTTTTACAGGCTTAGGGAAAGCTGGATAAATGGGTCCTTGGAGTGAATGGAGAAGAGCAGGGTTTGCCCTCCAACCATGCTCCATTGAGGGTTTTACAGTTGCCAAACTAGAGGTAGCTGTGTGATTAGGCTGAAGGTGAGTAGCAAATAAAAGAGGTATAGGACTAAACATCAGTGTTCCTGGAGACATCCTCTTGCTGGAGGAGGTTGTGAGGCCCCTGGGAGTCCTCCTTGTGCTGGAGGGAGATGTGGTGCTGCCAGAAGGTGAGCCTAGCCAGAAGATGCTGAATTTGTATCCCAAGAAGGGAAAGTCAGAAGGGCTGAATAAGAAGCCTGATTGTTCCAGAGTGTGGAAGCTGTTCTGAATTGTGAAAACCCCAGAGATGGAGAACAGTTTGAATGTGTGATGCAAAAAAGCTAATGAACTGGTTTCTTATGAGTTTATGTTTAGTGATGGGCGAATTTATTCGCTAGGGGTGAATTCGCGCGCGTCGGTTTTGAAAACGACGCAACGCGTCAAAAACGTGACGCAACTCGTTTCGGGAATTTTTTCGCCAATACGCGAATTTCGTTGGAAATTCGCGAATTTTTCGGCGAAGCAAAACTGGGTAGATTTGCCCATCACTATTTATGTTGAGAAAAGCTTGGAGAAATAAACCTGTGTTTTGCTTGAAGGAGTGGTATCCCTGTTTTTTTTGCTCCTGCTCCTCTGCTAAACTTGGGGGCAGATTTATCATTGGTCGAAATTTCGAATTTAAAAAAATTTGAAATTCGACCATGTGAATAAAAGGGAAGTAAAATCCTTTTGAATTCGAATATCGAATTCGAAAGATTTTACCGCTATTTGATTGGTCGAACGATTGATTAGTAAAAATTTGATCGATTGATTAAATCGTTCAAATCGATCGATTTTAACCCTTTGATCGAATGTTTATTATTAGATCTAAATTCACCAAAAGCACTTCACCAGGTTAAACCTGGCGAAGTAGGCAATCGAACAAAAATTTTAAAGGGGAAATTCGACTAGCCAAATAGATTTTAATTTCATCTATTCGATCTATTTAATTCGATCAAATTTACAAATTCGGTGGTCGAATTTGCCTAATTTGCATATTCTAAAATTTGACCAATCGAATTTTGTAAATTCGATCGAACTACGAATTATTCACACAAATTTTGTAAAAAGTGTACAGAAAGCCAGCTTGTCACAATACACACATACACATACATGATCACAGAAGCTACAACAACTTTTAGGCCATTTATCAGAAAGAACTCATGTATTACTAAAAAAAAGACCAGCTTAGTCCCCTTGAAAATTACTCTGAACTTGAATTTCTAGAGTTCACAAGAGATATTTAAACAAATATGTAGACTAATTTATTTGGAATTGGAGCTAAACTCCACAAGTTTCTAGTTTCTACAATTCTAATTTAGTTGCCAGGCAATAATTTATTATCTCCTAAGATCTATGTGAAATCCCCAGTCATCAAATAAACATTCACTGGGAAATAAATGGTGATATGGTTGTTATGCTTCTCCTAATTCCAGGATTTGTCTGGATTTAGGAGTCTCAAGCAAGTCTAGCTTGTGTCCTGCTTGTGACCTTTGGCCTTGCAATTTAATGATGTTGATGGGAGGTTAGTAAAATATACAGTATCTGAAGCAAATCATATAAAGAAATAAACACTACTAATTGTCTGTAATCTATTTTATTATTTCGAGGCAGGCAACTCTAGTTCCTATGATAAAATAAGCTATCATGAGCTTACCTGTACTTATACCAGCACAGAGTTGTTCTTACTTATTCACCCATAATCTTCTTTTTTTGGGCACACAGCCATACAGTGACATTTCCTGAATCTTGTACAATATATAAATCTTCCAGAGAAAAGCAAGTATTGTGTTATTATCTTGTGGTTATATGGATCATCCAAAATTTGGAAAAGCAGTTTTCATTGATGTCAACTTATGACCTTGAGATAAAAAAAAAAACAAAACATTTTTTTACTTGTTTTACTAAATGCCTGGTGTTGCTGGTCTCTTTGAATGTTACATACACTTTTTTTTACCGTGCACCTAGGCAATAAACAGTTAAAGCAGTGTGCCACCCAATGGATTATATATCCTATTTTATCACATTAGTCAAGCAAAATGAACATTAATTACTCTAAATACATTATTTTGGTCTTGTTTTCTTCAGTCTGGGAATTCATAATTCTAGCAAGCAGGCAGGAGCCATTATATGGACACTGTTATTAAGACAAGTCTTGTATCATCTCAGAATCTTGTTTGTGCACCAGAATGGGGGACCTGATGTCTATCCCCATGTCCTGGCTACACAATTAAATGATTAAGAGAACTGGGGGAATGTGTGGGGAGCAGTGACATGTAGGAAGTGATGAATGGAAAGTGAAAGTAATTATCTGCCTAAGGCATAGGGGAGGGGCAGACAATATTTGATTGACAGCTGCGATTTTTAAATGAGCTTAAAACAGCTATGAATGCTTTAAAATTTGAAATTGGATTTCATGTTTAATTTGAAAAGGACTTTTATTATACAGATTTTTGTGTCTGGGTGACGGGTCCACGTTAAGTTGAGTAGACAAGCCTTGGTAGAACACAGCCTTGTATGCCTTGTCATTCCAAGAGGTCTCTGCCATTAAAGTTCTAAAGTCAATAACGTACTCAATGGCACTAAGACTTCCCTGATGGATTTGCAGAAGGCAAGATGAGGCATTAGCAACCCGATCCAGGGCATCAAAGATAGTTTGGAATGTCTGAAGGAACTCTGTAACATCAAAAGTCAATGGAGAAGTCTTTTCCCAGAGAGGTGTTGCCCACTCAGGAGGTTTACCCTCCAAACGAGACATCACATAACCCACTTTTGCCCTCTCACCTCTCAGAAGTATATTGGGAGGTTTGGCAGGGGGAGTGGGGAGGCATACGAGAAATAAGCGTATCAAGTACTTGCCCAATGCGAACTTGCTGTGTCTCATATGATTCCATGTGGGTCACCAGTCCGTGGAGGGCTCTTCCAACATCCGCCATAGCTTCCTCAGAGGGGTCCATGGCCCGTTGTAATGTCAGGGGCCTATTGGCTCCCAGCGGGAGTAGTCAGGACCAAAGAGGAAGCCCAGGGGTCAAAGTCCAAGTTCATGGTACAAATAGGGGTCAGACAAAGGCAGAGTCCAAATCCAAATGTTCAGAAGGCAGGCAGAATAACAGCAAGGTAGGGTTAAAAATTACAGAAATAGTCAAACACAAAATTCACCAAATAATTCCTACAAATGGATATTGAACCGATGTCTAGGGTGTCTTTTTAACTTGAATTTTGTGCCTGTGATGTCATCGCTCTCCTGCTAGCCAGATCCTGGTTGCCACCATCTTGGATCGGATGCAGAAGGAGAGAGAACGGTCAGCGGGTGCTTGTGACACAGCCCTGAACTGACCCTGCATCGTTCACACCTCAGATTCAGACTGTAAAAGTCCTGCATGGTTCACACCTACAATCCCATGTATTGTTCACACCTTTACAACTCTGTATTGTTCACACCTGTTAGGACCTCCATTATTCCCACCTGTAATGCCCTGCATTGATCCAATGCCACCTACCCTTTCCAGCACTGTGCTTAAAGGAAGGAAACCCTTCTGGCGCAAAACCCTGCAACAACAAAATTGTTTTGGAGTGAAAAAAATACGTTGGATGTGAAAAAAAAATGTTGACGCCTATTGACTTGCATTTCCCAATTTTTTTGGCGTTTCGCAAATTTTTCTGCAGTTTTACAAACTTTTTGGTAATGCAAAATGGGACAGATGTGCGCATCACTAACTGCACCAACAGTGCAATTAGTGTGATAGCTCAAAGTTACAAGAAGAGGCTTTCTGACACCCTTTGTAACTGGCTGCACACTACTGTTTTCACCTTGCCTCATGACAGGAGCAGCCCTGCATTGATTACACCAGTGCCCAAAATATTCACCCAGTCACATCTCAAACAGACTGCTGGAGCAGCACTGACACTGTGTCAATGAAAAAGCAAAAGTGATCAGTGTCTACTGGCTGTAGAGAAGATGTAAATATAGGAAAATATTATAATGTAGTATTTCAAAAGACACATCATTTTTGTGCACTATAGAATTAATTGTGAGAGGGATGTAGTTCCCCTTTAATTTTGTAATTTTTTTTTCAACTCAATGTGCAGGGAGAATAAATAAATTCTTAGTAATGCCAAATTAGAGATCTCCAACATGAAGCATAGGGAAACAGACCAATCGTTAAACAGAAAGATCGCCTACTTACAGACCAAGCTGTAGTTAAATTATATACTGTATAATTCATTTGTCACTTAAAAAGCATACAGTGTTTATTTTAACTTAATGGCAGATTGAAAGACAGGCATTTCTTTGCCTCCTACCATGATCAGCCTGTGCCTGCTCTATACTATCTGTGTGTGCCATAGTCAGCCTGTACAACTCTGTCTGTGTGAGCCCTGCTTTACCTAAGTGTTCCATACTCTATTTTGCCTGTGTGTGACCTACTCTCCCTGCCCTACTCTGCTTGTGTATTCCATACACCCCCTGCCCTACTCTGCCTTTGTATGCAATACTCTGCCTGCCCTTCTCTGCCTGTGTATGCCATAATGTCCACGCTCTACTCTGCCTGTGTGTCTCATACTCTCCATGCCCTACTCTGCCTGTGTGTGCCATACTCTGGCTGCCCTACATTGCCTGTGTGTGCTATACTCTCCCTGCCCTACTTTGCTTGTGCGTGCCGTACTCTGCCTGCACTACTCTGCATGTGTATGCCATACTCTGCCCACCCTACATTGCCTATGTGTGCCATACTCTCCCTGCCCTACATTACCTGTGTGTGCCATATTGTCCCTGCCCTATTCTGCCTGTGTACTCCATACTCTCCCTGCACTACTCTGCCTGTGTGTGCCATATTCTCCCTGCCCTACTCTGTCTGTGTACACCATACTCTCCCAGCACTACTATGTGTGTGCCATACTCTCCCTGCCCTACTCTGTCTGTGTACGCCATACTCTCCCTGCTCTACTCTGTCTGTGTATGCCACACTCTGCCCCCCTACTCTGCCTGTGTAGGCCATACTCTCCCTGCCCAAAATTGCCTGTTTGTGTCATAATTAGTGATAGGCGAATCTCCCCCGTTTCGCTTCGCCGAAAAATGAGCGAATTTCCAGCGAAATTCGCGAATTGGCGAAAAAAATAGCGAAATGAAAAGAGTCGCGTTTTTGACGCGCGTCGCGTTGTTTTTGTAGCGCATCGCGTCGTTTTCGCCGCGTCATTTTCGTGGTTTTTTTCAGCGAATTTTTTTTGGTGAATTTTCGCGAATTTATTCACCAGTGGCGAATCGCGGGAATTCGCCGCGAATTCGCCTCTGGCGAATAAATTCACCCATCACTAGTCATAATCTCTCTGCCCTACTCTTCCTGTGTGTGATATCCCTGCAAGGAGCACCAACCATATAGTTCTTTCGTGCGCTACCACCATTAATGTGGATATGGTCTTTTTTATAATATGGGTGCGATTTAAAGTTGGTGTGGTTTAAAAAGGGGGAGTGGTCAACACTTGCTTCCATTATAGGCCCTCCACCACTTAGATTCCCTTGGTATCACAGAAGTTGGACAGCACTGCCTTAGTCCGCTCTGTATATGAGAAGAAATATTTCATTTTGTCAAATGTAGAAATCCATAAACTTCATATCTTAGCATTTAAATTGAGGGAAATCCAGAACACATACAGCAGGAAGGTTAGAAGTGACTATTCAGATTTGATTTATTTCAGAATACATTTATGTAACTTCTGTACTTCAGTCACTGTTTCTTGGCTGCCGGAGAGGGCTCCAATGCCTTTTGACTGGTGGGTTTCAAGGAGTTATTAAAAACATGTGTTTTAGTGCATGCATATTGAAGCAGCATTGTTATTTGTGTCAATTCTATTATTCTGCGGTATTTTGGTCCTTCAGTAAGTGGGGTGGTGTCTCCTGTCAAGAGTCTGTTTGAACTTCATTAATAAAAATTATTTCAGTCTCACTTTTCAACTACTAAATTTCATAGAGTATACTTTTCTTTTCAAGACGGCATTGGGTGTCTTCCCATAAACATGCCAGAACAAAAATGCTTTTCTCTCAGTACGATTAGTGTTGTCTGCTACCAAACACACAGATCCGTTGACAAACACGTTCAGCCACAACAGAGCAGAATTAAGATAGAAATGAAAGAAGGAAGAAAAAGGCATAACATTCCTTGTTGATCATTGACCATAAACCAATGGGTGATCTAACCAAAATTGTCACATTGTCACAATTCAAGGGCAAGAAATTCGGAAAAAAAATTTTTGAAAATTTTTGAGATTACCAATTGAAAAAAAAATCAGACATTTGAATACATTTTGCAGATAAAACCTGGAAGGCTTCTACATGATACTATAAATTCACTATGCAATCACATATTGTCTACTGTCAAGTTGTAAGCAACTTTTTAATTGTTCAAGTTTAGTTATTAAGAATTCTAGAATTCCTGGAAAACTGGCATTTAAGAGAAAGCGACACTTGGAAATGGGCACAGATTAATGACATTAAAGCATGACACTAGAGCATAATTATTACAATTCTGAGAAAACTGTGGAAAACATCACAAAACAGAATTTTTGAGATTGAAACAAATCTTAAAAATTTCAGTAAACTTATTTGGCGGCTAAGCCCAGTGAGCTTCTTTTGAAGTGGGTGGTCTATTTTCAAAATTTCATGTATTTTATAATTCAATTTTTTTTCTAAACTTGGATTTTTTTTTAAAGAGTATATTGAAACTGTGGTCTGTTTTTTCCCCACAAATTAATGCAATCAAGTTTTTAAATAAATATACAGGTATGAGACCTGTTATCCAGAATGCTCAGGACCTGGAGATTTGTCTGCTATAAAATCATGTAAATATTAAATGAACACAATAGGCTGGTTTTGCTTCCAATAAGGATTAATTATATCTTAATTTGGAACAAGTGCAAAATAATTACTACAAAGAAAAAGGAAATCATTTGGAAAAATCTGGATTATTTGAATAAAATGGAGACTATGGGAGATGGTCTTTCCATTATTTGGACCTTCTGGATAACGGATCCCATACCTGTAATAGCAATTAGCAAAACAACTTGACCTCAGTCTCGAGTTCCCAGTTATGAGAAGCTGAGATTTGTTTTGTTATTTAGTTTTGGAAAAAAATTAGTAAATTGTCCTTTGCATATAATTGTAAAAAATATTCCTATTTATAGCAAATTCTACTGTATTGTATATTAAGTGGAGTTTAGTTCTGCTAAGTTAATCAGTACTGAACAGCAACATTATTCAGAGGATGGCCAAGGGCTGAACTTTGTTGAGTTCCTTCATGTCATTTAATATGTTCCCTATCTATTTGATTTCATTTTTGCCAATGTTTAATCTGACACGAAGAAGAGAAGATGCTTCCTAGTATGGGCTGCATCTCAACATCTGGTTTTCAAATCACTCTTTCTAACATATTCTCCATTGAATTTTTTTTCCATGCCTCAATGGGAAATGTGTTTTAACCTCTTCTCTGTGATGGAATCATTTAAAATACCTTTTAGAACTGAAGGCTAACCCATTTGAACTTTTGCGATCTCTGTTAGGAAGGAGGATTTGTTTGGCGCAGTTCCAAAATTGCACAACTCAAGGTCATTTAAAGGAAGTTGCGGAAATTTAATAAAAATGGATTTTTGAGATGTTATGAACAGAGAAATCATGCAGTTTATCAAGAGTGCTCAAGTGCTCTTTGTCCACTTCATGTTATTCGGAGAGTAAATCTTAAACAATTTTGTTTGTACATGTCACTATTTTGGAAAAGAAAGAAAGTGCAATGTCTAGTTGCTGGGACACAACTTGAGGAAAACTAAGTAGGATAGACACAGCTGTATTAGCTCTTGGCCTTATAAAACATTTTCCTCCACAAGAAGCTATCTACTTCTTCATGGCAGTGAGGGCCACCATTATGGGGCACTTGGGAGGGGTGATCACAATGGCTACACTTCCTGGAGTCACTCAAGTAGGAGCTGAACCGCTGAAGTAGGAGCAGAAGCTGCTAAAGTAGGAGCCAAAACAGGAGTCGAAGCTGTCAAAGCAGGAGCTGAAGCTGACGAAAGAAGTCAAAGCCAAAGAAGGTAGGACTTGAAAGGTAATTTCTGCTGAAAAATATCTTGAATAAACTGGATCAGTATTTTTGCCATGATATTTTTTACGACCACTAGCCTATTGAAAAAATTATTTAAAAAATTTGAACTAAAGATTTTGGTTAAAAGTTTTCTCAAATTGTGTAAAAAAAAATATTTTTTTAAATAAATTTGACCCACACTTTATTCTTTTATGTCATAAAAGCATACTATTAGATTCTACTATACTATAAACGAACAATTGAACAAAAAGCATTCAGAGGTCCCTTTGCTATGATCTTCTCTTCATTGAGTTCTCACAAGATTCTCCCCTACATGTTAGGCATCCAAAGAAACCTAACATGGCTACTCCTTGCTTTTCAGACCACCAGTAGGATGTGGCCGGACACCTTTATGTTGTCTGGGCTGCACCAAATTGTGTTTGCAATGTCTTCTTCTGTATGTTCTCAATTTCTAAATGTTGCTCTCAACCAGATGAGCATAGTTGTTGAACAGTGGACAACTTAATATCAGTTTTTCCAGCACTGTAGCCAACTACATGGGAAAATGTAACTCTTTTACTCTTCTCTGCTACTCTTCTCTTGTTGTATTTATTATACCACTGCTCTTGAATACACATCTTAATGTTTGTATTGTATTCGTACATTAGACAAATGCCAAACTGTATTGTACAAAGGCATTTGGAATTGTATTGTTGCTCATAACATAAAAAAGGAAACCTGTCTGGCTAATCTCTAGGGGCACCTTGCTGAATGCATGTATAACATAACCTTACAGGCTTTGCAGTAAATATCTTGTCCAACAAAACAGCTTAGGCATTATTACATAGTGCTTTGTCTTCAGTAATCTCTAATTTATATACAAGCTATGAATTCAATCACTGTAAAAAACAAATAAACATGTTAAGAGTCATCAGGACATATAAAATGGCAACAACTTGTTGAGATTTTGATTTGCTGTTGTTGAACAGTGTTCCCCAACCAGTGGCTCATGAGCAACAAGTAGTATAACAAGCTATTGCCAGTGACCCCAGCAACCCCAGCATGAGAACATGCATTGGTCAGATCACAACCTCAATACAGTATCCAAAAACCCAGAACTAACTCTGCTGTTCCAGTTTTGGCCCTCTCTTCTGCCTTTAGCAGCCACCTTTGGCTTTGGGTGGAGCCCTCTGCGACTCAGATGCCACCAGGCTTTATTGCTAGAGAACCAGGGAGAGAGTTCAGGGTGAGCACAGGGACCAAACATGTACTGATTGGACAGCGGAGCAGATAATGGAATCAAAGAACAGGCCTGGTCAAACCACACAAACAACACGTTATCAAAGTAAGTAACTGGAGCAAGGCCAGGGTCACAGGGCAAGGTCATACACAGAGCAGAATCAAAAGTGGTACCATATTGTAATTAAGAAAGTTGTCAAACCAGGCAGGGTCAGTACAGGCAGCAAGAATACAAGGTCAGGGGCAGGCATGGGTCAATACACAGTAATTCAGACAGAAAATGAACTAGAATTCACCCAGGAACATGGAAGGAACCTTTACACTGGGCAATATCACTTAGTACTATAATAAATATTTGAAATTGCGACAATACTTGATGACGTCACACTGCACACTGGTATTTCCGTATTTACCCAGATCGCAGCAAGAACCCAGAAGCACAGACTACAGAGAAAGCAGTGGTAGCAGGCGTCTCTGCTGCCTGCCAGGTAATTTTATCACATCCTCATCTTGGAAGATTACAGCATCGCAGTTATCCCAAACCATTGGCTCACAAGCAATATGTTGCTCAACAACTCATTGGCTGTTGCTCCCAGTGGCCTCAAATCAGGTGTTTCTTTTTGATTTCCAGGCTTAGAGGCAAGTTTTGCATAAAAACTGGGTTACTGCCAAAAAGTAGCTGCCAGTCCACATACCAAATAACCAAGCATTTGTTATTGTTGAGATGATCCCCAACTCTATTTACATCTGAATCTGGTTGAAGAACAACAGGAGGGAACAACTGGAGGTTGCCACTTCCCAATTTCTCCACCATTCTCTGTCCAAAAAAATGGACTTCTACAAAAAAAGTTTCATTGATTTAACTACTGGTGTTTACAATAGGACAACAAAGATTTTGTTTTGGGCAGCAAAGGACATTTAAGCAAAGTTAATAAATAACAAAATGCAATTTTCAATGTTTCTTT
The DNA here is from genome assembly GCA_024363595.1 of Xenopus borealis. NCBI lineage: Eukaryota > Metazoa > Chordata > Amphibia > Anura > Pipidae > Xenopus > Xenopus borealis. The sequence continues at coordinate 7,391,813 of CM044440.1, read as the reverse complement.
CACATTTTTTCATGCAAGTGATTGAGAGGCAGGGGAGATAACACTAATAATTGGCCTGTCACCTGTGTGCATCAGCCATAGAGCATTGAACCTCATGTTTTCTGCACTTTCCATGCATCTTGAAGTCAATACTTCTGTTTTCCTAGTGCTGCATTCAACCATGAGGGGTGGCCAGAGGGTGGCATGTAGGCATCTCCCTCCCACCTACTACCTATACCCTAAACCTCAATCCTATTTAAGTTAGGGACCCTGGGGGGCCCATGAGCCCCGTACTTAGCACACGCCCTATGGCTGGCTGCCTGGCACCCTCTGGCACTATGCTTTGAGCATAGCAGCAGATTTAAAATCCAGTGGAAGGTGGAAGGATGGCTGCCAGACCCCAGATGCAATTGATTTATGTTTCCCTTAGTGTTCCTGCTCTTGAATCTAGTGTCAAAATAAGAGTGGTAACAGGCAGAAAGATGACTGCTAATTATTCACACTGGATGGTCAGAACTCCCCCCATGTAGCATAAGCCTAAAGCTGCAAAAACACAGGTCTATTCAGGCCCTTCAGACAGACTTGGCTGCTTATCTGTCTCCCCCCTGAAATCCAGAGAGTTACCTGCCCAAAATCAAAGCAGATACCTATCAGCCAGGTTTAACCATCTTGTCAGGCTGGGGTGCATTGGTGCTTTGATACTGTGCTCTCCTGCCAGGCCTGAATAGGATCCAATTGTTGGAGTGTGGCCCAAATGATTGGATGAGCCAAATTAGGCCCAGAATTTTGATTATGATAAAAGCTGGACAATACAATACAGGGGTTGTAGCTGAGGTGGGGTGTGTGGGCACCTAAGGTGGTAAACCTAGTAGACCCTGGATCCCAGTCCGAAGCTGGCCAGCTTAATCTATCTGTAGATGTTACAGATGCGTTAAATGCCACTTTCCTTCAAAAACTTCCTAATATATTCTTCTGTTAACTCATACAAATTCTCTTTTCTATACCTTTGTTACCCACTTCCTCATCTCTCCTCTTTAGCATGTCGTTTATTTTGAAATGGAAATGTTTAGGTGTATAAATGGAGAATTAGCAATCCATCACAGTATCCCCACCACGCTAACGAAAGCCTCTCAATATCAAACTCTGACCTTTCCCTTTTAGTGGAGCAGAAAGCCCATGGAAAACCAAAAGGAAAACATGGTGCAGATCCCAGGACTGTCAAAGAAAAGCAAATACTCTCTCTACTTTTACTTTCCTTTCTTCCTGAGCACATTATTGAAGCTGGTGGCCTTTGGCCTTTTCTCTAGGACAGAAAGTCAAGCAGATTGACATTACCAATATTCATTGAGCCTGGAGCAATATATTCTTACTAGTTTAATGTGAGAACACAGTGCGCTGGGCTGGCCTTTAACTCCTTGGAGAGAATATAGCAGGCTCTGCCGGGATCATGTTTTAAGTGTGGTTGGACATTAAAACCCCATTTTTCTTGTCTTCATTCTCAGTTCAGGTGAGGTCACATTAAGCGAGTTTCCTATTTCACTTTATTGCACTTTTATCTTCTTTTCTTTTATGCCCTGAGTTTCAAGCCTCTCATTTTTTCTTTGCTTCTCTCTTTTTATCTCACCCAGCAGTAACACAATGGCCACTCTTTCCTTACAAATGCCTCTTGACCTCCATTGTTTCCTGCAAGCTTAGATAATAGAAATATTTTTCAAAGTACATTCATTCAAAGTTTTCAATGGCTTTAAAGTTATGTGTGAAAGTAATTGCTATTCCAAGCTGCTTCTTTCTAGGGGGTATATT
>CM044440.1:7344297-7369778 GCA_024363595.1 Xenopus borealis | reverse complement strand
CCTGCAGTATATGATTTAGGTTCTGGGCTGCTGTGGAACATTTTTGGATCCTACTAAGAAGTGTTTGTGCTTCATAGATAATGTAGTCCTATGGCGTTGCAGGTATTAATGTCAAATTTCACTTCATACTTCATAGGTGTGTTGCACATAGAACAGGCTGCACATACCCGATCCTAATTACAAAACTCATAGTGCTTGCAGAGATATAAATGCTTTCAATAAATGTAATTAAGGGGATTAAGCAGTGGAAGTCTCTTGGATAAAGATCTAACGAATGTGTCAAAATAACTTTAAATCCAGATTATCTCTGAAGATTCCTTTATTTGATTCTAAGGAAGTCAGTTGGTCCCTAATAATTAAAAGCCTAAGTGCTGTCATACTGAGCACTTTCATGAAGTGCACATCATTAAAGGGAAATAAAGCGAGCTGATTGAGCTGTACTTGATTAAATTTAGCCTAGGCTGTACTTCTTTGTTTCCTACAGAGATGCTGGGTTGTGTTGCCTAGTAAAGCTTAGACTTTAATTTTAAGTAGGACATTAGTCTTGCATTATAGACATTATTAAAGGAGGAAGCATCAAATACCTGTAATCTTGGTGCAACGCTTCACTGATGGCATCTACCACTTTAGCATTCTTCCAGGATAACCAAGTATTATCTTTTTATTTGCATTTTTAGAAATATGTCAATAAATAATAATTAAATTAATTTTGTTTATTTCATGATTTATACAATAAACTGGCTTCAGGGAGCAACTGCAGAACTAAATCAAAGCTGCATCTGACCCCTTTCTTATATACATTAGGTGAAATTGACATCACTACTCCAGGAAAGCTCACAGATGTTTCTATCCCTTATCTGATACTCTTTAAGTGGAACAAATAAGTTTTGTATCTTCAAACTGCATTCCTACACTATAATACCTATTCTACCCCAGCTGCTGGCTAGGAGAGAACTGTTACAATGCAACTCCCTTTCTCAGACGGGAATAAGGGTTTGGCAAGTTGAACTACTGTACAATAAAATTAGCGAGTTAATACTTTAAACACATCAATAAATAAGTCTTAGAGAAGTTCACATATGTTCTACAGAAGTTCATTGACTATTAGTCAATTAGACATAGGCAGTAGAAGATTATGAAAGAATAGACTCACCACTCAGGAACCACCTTGTTGCTATAGATCCCTTTACAACTGTAGTTGCTACTCTAGGAAGGTGTTGCCTTGGGAGTACTATCTCCACATTACTAGTGAAGCTAAATAGTGCTCTTGCGAAAATAGCACTTTATCTTACCACTTCTGTGAGCATGCTATGGGAAAACGTTCTATTAATGGTGGGAATCATCCTAGGCCAACAATTCTCAACCAGTGCCCAAAACAGTCCAAGGTTTAGAAGGAACTTGATGACTTGATCCACCACCTAAAGATGATGTCAAAGGGAGATGGGTGGGTTTGGGAATACTATACCACCAAAACCAATGGATTCTAGCCACTGCACACATATGAAAGGTTCTGTACACTGTGGTGGAAAAGGAGAACCTGCACACAAAGCGATAACCTATACTGTAGGTCCCAAACTCTCCTAACCTGTGAATTAACTTGACTTTATTGTGTTCACTCAGCTTCTGCTAACATGGAAGACAGCAAGGGCTGAGCATTTGGATGGGAGGATAAAAATAGTTTAACAGTTGAATTAACTAGCAAGTAAGATTCATTCCTAAAATGTGAGACATACGGAATTTCCAGTCAATACTTATTTAATGCCTAGAGAATTGCCCAGTTGCCATAATAACTACTGGTACGGGACTTAGAATGCCCTATAAGGCAATGGCTACTGTTAAATTCATTAGAAACAATTTATTTGCGAGGCAACTTTGGGCGATTCCAGAAAACGAATCGCCGCATGTGATTAGTGCCAGCAATTTTTCATTTTAGCCAGGCGCAGAGTGAGGAAAGCCGCAAAGTCAAGGCGATTAGTCGCCAGGCGACTCAATCTCCCCAAATCGCTTAGTGTGTCCTTACCCTCAGTAGCACAAAAATGCACAACAACAGCTACAGGAATGCAAGTTGACCTCATAGATTTACATAATCCCACCCCTCAGATTTTAGGCCCCAGTCTTCCCGCATTGCTTTGGGTCCTTGTTTCCAGCTTCAGCACTGCCTATGGGAAAAAGGTAATTTGCCAATCTCATGCAAATTCTCAATAGCAGAAAAAAAATTGATACGTAATATTCCGTCCCCTTTATCTGTTTATATTAACTCTTGCCCAAAGTTTCCCCTGGGACTCTCTGATGATAATGAACCCTGATCAGTACGTTCCATTAATAACTAAACTGTGTTTTCTTAGTGTTGGACAATTTACTAATGTTTATACAGAGGTCTTTAGGTGACATTTTTTCACTTGTTTAAAATTGCTTCAGAAAATGCATTTATAACAGCACTAAAAAGTCCATATTTAATGAGGCATTCTATATCTGGAACCAAACACTGTCCTTCTGCACAAATACTTGATATGTACATGGTTTATGTACACAAAATAAATGCTCTTCTAAAACAGTGATCCCTATCCCAGCTCACGAGTAACATCTTGCTCCCCAACCCCTTGGATGTTGCTCCCAGTGGCCTCAAAGCCGGTGCTTCTTTTTGAGGCTTGTGGACAAGTTTTGGCTGAGGCAAAAGGGGGCCTTGAGACAGAAAAAGTTAATTGTGGGTCCCAAAAGAGAAGGGTTTTGGAGGATTATGGGTGAAGCTTCAGCAACAGGACAGTAGCCAGGCGGATTTGGGGAATTTTTTTCATTGGAACCCACACCAGGGGCAGATGGGGAATGGTGACCAGTGGAATAATAATTTGGTCCTCCTGCTAATTTGGTAGCATGGGTGCCCCATGACTATTAATGGTGGCCAACATCAGGGGGGCAGCTAATGTGGTAGTATGGGTGCACAATGACTATTGATGGGGGCCCACATTGGGGGGGGTGACTAGTGGGATAATAATTTGGTCCCACTGGGGTAACTCAGGAGCAGAGGTATAATTGGACCAGGGCCTGCACCCTGTCAGGGCCCACCAACAGATGGTGCCGTGATGCAGCAGGTTAAAAGATCGCTTCTGGAGGGGGGGTACCAACTGCATGGTCTGCTGCCAGCTAGTTCCGTTACTGGGGAGCTCCTGCTAATTTGGTGGCATGGGTGCCCCATGACTAATGATGGTGGCCCTGGAGGTCCCTTACTAATTGTCTCCTTTTGCTAAGGCAAATATTTTTTCTGGCTAAACTATTCACACATAAACACACACTTGTACCCACAATTATAATGATCATACACAAGGTGAACTATCATTAAATGGGGTCAATTGTTTAAAAAAAAACCCCTGTTATCCAGAAAGCTACAGCGCTACGAAACAAGTTGGCGCTATAGAAATACATGCTAATAAAGCTCTGATTCACAGGAAGTCCAGTGCCCTTCATTTTAATGAAATAAATTAAAACATTTTAAAATGATTTCCCTTTTCTTTAATAACAATACAGTAGCTTGTACTTCACTCTCACTAAACTATGACTAATCCTTATTGGAGTTGAAACAAGCCTCTTGGGTTTAGTTCATGTTTAAATGATTTCTAGAAGACGTAAGGTATGAAGATCCAATTTACCGTAAGACCCCTAATGCTCAGGGCATTCTGGACAACAGGTCCCATACCTGTACACAAAATCATGATTTCCCAATGGAATATAATTTTATTAACGTTGCTTAGTGATGTAGAAAGCTTAGTGATGTCATAGTAATATGCATAAAGGTGCTGAACCTTTATATAGTCCTTATATTATACCACGGGGTTACATAATTTTCAATAAAAATAAAATGACATTTATAGAAGGAAAAAAGTGAATACAAATTGGGTTTATTAGGATTTATTTTCACTTTAGTAGATGGGACTCTTGCACTTTGCACCTGGCTTTGGCTTTATCTTTTGATTATGTTGTTATTGTTCCCTTTGTTCTTGTGGAATGCAGAGAATGTTGGAACTTTATAAATAAACCAGGGCAGTGATATAATGAAATGTTTGGAGTGTCAGTGATATTAAAGGGAGCACATGTTGCTTGTTAACAGTGACTTCTAATCGAACATTGGCTTCTAGGGGTCATAAGGCCAACCTCCCCATTTCATTCCAGAATGTTCCGCAGCTCATTGGGGCCAATGGCTCATTCATTCATCCCCAAGGATGGGCAACAAATCTGCAAACTGTGGTGGCCGGGGTCAGAGCATAGCATTGATCAGCCTTTGGCCTCCAGAAATATGTATATGGGGGGGTCATTAACAAGAGTAAAATTTGTCAGGGTTTTACTCTGTGTATTGTATTTGCAAAATTTCCCACCAAATGTATTAAATCTATATGTGTGCAAAAAAAAAACTGTGCATCCTGGCCAATGTGTGCATGTAAATCTTGTGAACCTCCCTCCTGGGACTCAGGCAAGAGCAACTGTAAAACACTCGGCTTCATCCAAAAATGTGTTTGACAGAAATGCAAATGCGCTGCTTTGGGCAAAATGTTTCACCTGGTCCTGTCACTGGGAAACCACTAGAGCAAGGGCTCGAAAAAATAATATAGAAGGCAAACTTAGCACTTTATATGACAGAGAGGAGAACAAAAATTTGCAGGTCCATGCTGTAGAAAACGTACTGAGAGACCTGTGTCCCCCCATACAGTCCCCTATAGAGATGCAGCCATGGACAGCTTGCCACCCTTTGATTTTGCCACCCTGGGCCCAGGTCTTTTTGGACTGAATGTTCGAAGATATGTAGGTATCTCCCCTTCCATCCCCTTAATCTCCTGTCCTATCTCCTTTATGTGGCCACAGGGACATAAATGAGTGATTTGAATGGCTTGCCCATAATACCCTATGTGTGAGTTAAACTCTTATTTCTGGTATAAAGGTAGTGCTCTCTGTGTAGAATGAAGTCTGGAAATACCTTCTGTTTTCAGAAGGCTTTGCACTGCATGTCTTGCATTGTGAAGGACTTCTTGGCTCTCACCATAACCAGGTTAGTTCCTCTGCTCTCCTCTCATTCAAAAAAGCCAATTAGAAAAGATATGTGGATGCCCTAGATGGAGAGCCCTTTTCTTAACACCTGCCTTATAGGTGAGCTAGGTGCAGTCAGAAACTCTGTTTAGGAACTCTCCACTTCGCTTCAAAGATGGGGACACTCATGGCCATAACGTCACTACATTAGCATGCTACATAGTGATACACTGCCACCTCATCTGTAATAAATAAAATAGGTGCTGAGGACCCAAGTTCAATGACTGAAAAAATGCCTGACTTAGTTTGTTTAATTTAATATTTTGTTTTTTACTATCTTTGACTACTCTGATTGCTGCCTGTCCCGACCTAAGCCCATACTTTGACAAAGAGACTTCTAGCCCCTAGGACACACCCAATGGACTATTCTAGCTTACCTATACTCTGCTCCCTTTTGGTCTCGACTTCCACCCCAGCAAAGGCCTTCTGGTCTGAACAGAGTTGCCCTTTTGCTGAAAATGGGGTCATAGCAATCAATAAGATGCACATTTTTGATCAGGTGACCAGTAATTGCTACCTGCTGATTGGTTGCTGTAGGTTTCTGCTCCCTGGCAAACTTAGTGCTATTTATTACATAGACCCCATAGAGTTTTAGTTGTGGAAAATTACTGTAATACTAATATTACTGTAAGCCTTAAAGCACAGTTCCTAAAATGTGAGATAACCCACTTAAGTGATTCTGGAGCAATGGCAAAGGGGACTGGCCTGAAGGGTGAGATTTGAGGAGTATTTTCTCTTCTAAATACACCTAAAATCCAGGTTGAAGGTCAACCAGGGTGACATTTGCTAACTTAGATACAATATTTATGAAGCTATGACTGATTTACCAAACGTTTTCCTGTATTTGTCACCTTGTTATGAACTGAGAAGAGTCCTCACCAAAGGCTGGAACTCCAAGAAGGACTTCACTTCAAGAAGTTCGACAACCAATGCCTTAAGGTATCTGCTACCTGTTTGCTTTCTTATTACTGACCTGTGTCTATTAACAATATTGCATAGAGTTTTGAGTTTGAGGTTTACACAACCCAATGAAATGCATAGAATGGTAAACCAAAGTTTCCCTTATATGATCTGAAGTGGAGGACCAGGGAGCCTGGCAGTGGGTGGGGAAAAGGCAGAACAGGGATTGGGGCATGGCAGGTGCCACTAAGATGCCCTTGGATCACTTCACATGCAGATTGGCATCTCTGAAAGTGGTCATTGTTTTATAATTTGGCTTGTCAATAGGGCAACCATAAGATATGAGAAAAGTGAAAATACTTTGGATTATATAGAACAAGCTCTCTATATATTTTTGCTCCCATGGCATATCAAGGATCCATATTGCTTGCCTTAGATCATATGTATCCTCTGCACCTGTAAAATAATTCATAGCAGTGGTATGCATACGGTTGGTGAGACTGGGGGGGGTCAGGGATCAACTGGGCCCCAACATTAAGTGCTCACTCCTCCTCACCCTGTGACAAACTCCCCTGTGCATGTCCACCTGCCCACTCTCAATTTTCCACCCACCCAATCTCTCACTCTTTCCCAACACATCAGCCTTCAGCCTCTCCATATCTTGTACTGCCTCCTTCTCCCCCATAAAACTTGCCACCGTTGGTGAGGCCCATGAGGAGCCATAGCTGTTTTTTTTTGCCGTGCTGGCCTGTCCAACCTGCAGTTGGTACTGGCTCAGCAGACAGAATAATTTGTATGTGTACAGGCTAAGCCCTGCATTGTCTTTCCCAGCTCACTTCTATGAACCAATAGATCATATGGTACATGGAGCTATTTAATGTCAATTGCTGTTTCTCATTTAATACCTCATACAATATAACAATGTGTCAGGATCTCACTACCATAATGAAATACAGACTGGGTTCAGCACAGATCTCACCGTAAAACGTTAAGTCTTCACTCAGAATGGATAAAAATATTTTTTAATATTAATGATGTATCTGCCAAAAGATGTTAGTGCTATTCACATAGCTGAAGTCCCCCCATACTCTGATCCCCCCCTTCTTTTGAGAAATAAACTGGAAACATTCACAGCAGTTGAAATACTTTTTTTTTTGGATTTCTTTTTCCATATTAGAAACAAACGTCTGAGTTCTCCTCTGGGATCTACTATGAAATGAGGAAAGTTGCTCTACTTTTATAACAGGAAGAGTTTTTCCATGGCAAAAAAAATTAGAGATGCGTTAGTTCAAGAAGCCGAGGCTACAGAAATTACGCTTTTTCTTGGAGCAGAAATAATGAGTCAAAATTTAAATTAGAAGCAGGGTCAGGCTGGTGGGAGAAGGTTTGGACTGGTGGGTGCAGGGTTGGACTGGTGGGTGCAGAGCCCACTGGGCTATACATTGGCCACCACCACCCACCCTGCCCATGTGTAAATTAATTCTACCTCGAGAGTTGGGGGAGGGAGATCACAGTTCTTTCCATAATTTTTTCCATAATCTTAATACCTGATGTCTACTAGAAAATCATGTAAATGTAAACCCAATAGACTAATTTTAGTTGGGATCAAGTACAAGTTACTGTTTTCTTATTACAGTAAAAAAAAAGTTCATCCTTGTAGTAAAAACTTGATCCACCACCCTGGATAAAGATAATCTACTAGAATAGGTCCAGTAAATGTGCCGCAGATTCCATGAAAACCAGAGATGATCAAAGGAAATCAGAGCCAATATCAAGGAAAGCTTGAAAAAACAGCAGAATTAGCACCTGACACAGCATCAATACATCCTCCTAAATAGTCTTTCTTTAAAAATACCAGACAAAGATATGATCAGCTAAACTGAGACTTTCTGCAGAAAAAACCAACACGTTGAAGTCTAAGATTTATAGGGACGTTTCTAATCAAAATCACATGAAGTCAGACTCGGGAAGTAATGATGTCAGCACAGTTATTATCTCACATCATTTTTTTTCCAGAACCCAAGTTCATACAAATGGTATTAGTTGCAATTAATTTTTTTTTTTACTTGTGGGTGTGAAGCAATAAATGTGACTATTACAGATCCATGGCAAGCTCTTCAACTGAAATGTGTTTTTTTTTTGTGTGAAAGCCCTTACACTGCTCAGGATAATGCTCACTCCTTTTCTTCTTTCCTTTATCACCTGCATGGAAAAGGAAACACACATCTGCAATCATATTCATCTGGCAGTCGTGCATAATACTAATGGGAGGGGAGGGAGGAGTTCTCTAGAGTTTAAGTGTAATAAAAGAAATTCTGCAAATTGCTTAGACATCTTGAGCTTAAGGATAGGAAAACCACATTAAAACATACAATGTAGGTGAAAGTTGTCTTCATCGTGGTCATGGTCTAATATCCGCACGCCAGTATTATGTGAAACAATGCATAGTATATATATATTGCTGTAGATAAACTGCGTCTTTCCTTCACATTGTATATTTATATATATATATATAAGTTCAAAGGCTGACGCTTATCTACTCCTAGAAACTGAATAGGGACCTCGATAGTTTAAATGATGTGCCGGGGTTCTCACTTGAAAACTTACCTCTCTTACAGAGAGTAAAAGCATTTAACACCCACACCCCCTCCAGAGACCTCCCTCCCCCTCCTTAACCACCCACTGTGGGCCCCCCCAATACATTCCTTCAGTGGTACTTAATAAAATAAAGCATAGAACAGTGGTGTTGGTGGGTACCATCTTGGGCTGCCTGGTTGAACTTTTTTGAGCACTCTTGTGCCAGGAACATTTGTTGTCAAAGCCAATCCTAATAATATTCTCCTGGTTTGGTAGGACATCAAGAGATGCAAGATGACCAACCCTTTTGCACTAATCCACTTTTTAATTACAAGTGGAGCAGATGGGCCATTATTCGAGTTTTGCTGTGATGTGGATCAGTAAGCTAGACTTAGGGTTGTTAAATCATTTAGGGTTTTTCTTTTGTACTGATCGGATACTTCTCTGTGCAGTGTGTGTTTTTAACTCTGTAGTATCTCCCGTCTTTATCTGCATTATATATTGTAACATGTTCTGGGTGGGTGAATCTTCCTACCTATGTATAAGAAGGCCTGGGCAAACAGACCGACTCACTGAGGGTTAATGTCTAATTGCAACTGCAGTTTTAAAATGGAATAAACCTTAAAGGTACTTGTCTTCAAAGTCGCTCCTTGCACCTCTGTATAGTTGTGGCCATAGTTGGCATGTCCATCCTGCTGCTTGTCTGCACATCTGTGCCTACTGATGCAGAAAAACCCTAAAGCTACCCTTTCCTCAAGGGTAGCTCCTCGGTCCCCATAGTCAGTGTCGGACTGAAATGCCAGAGGACACCAGAAAAATTTAAACTGTGGGCCCACTTTCCAAACTATTATTCCTCCTCTCCTCACTTAACCCCTTTGCTCTCCTAGTCTACTTACTACTCTAGTCTTCCAATATTAGGCCTCTTTTTTCCCCATAAAGAAATAGGCAATTGCCTTGAAATAGGTCAAATGTCCCACTGACAGCTGGGCCCACTGGGAGTTTTCCTGGTATTGTGGTAGGCACATCCGACACTACCCATAGTTACTAGCATAAATAGGAAAAGCAGTTTTCGCACCAAAAAAGACATGATCCTGTCAAAACTCCTGACATTCTTAATTTGCCCACCCCCCTTACTGAATCTCAAACTTACAGAGAGCATGTTGATCAACTTCTATGTTACTTAATATTTAGGTTATTTTTATTAGCAACAATCTATGCCTGGCTAAACTAATCTACTCAGAAGGTCAAGACGCCATATTCATAACTTATTCTTAGTTTTGGCTGTTAGTTAATTCATGTCAGTGGGGACAGCCAATGATTCTTCTGGTGACCTCATTCACAGACCATTTGTGATGGGCAAATTTATTCGCCAGGGGCGAGTTTGTGGCGAATTCCAACGATTCGCCACCGGCGAATAAATTCGCGAAACGCCAGCGAAGATTCGCCTGGAGAATCTGGGTTTCCAGATAATGGATCCCATTTTATGGAGATAACAAGATTGTTGTAAAGTGATATTACAGTTCTCATTTTGGCAAGATTAGAATGATTAGAGTAAGCCAATTCTTTCAACTAAAGTTTACTTTATTCTTCTCTAATTTTTAGGAAACCTTCCACTTTCCTAACAACCACTTCTCTTAAGCAAACACAAGATTTCTGATATTTCTACATTTTAATTATTCAGTTTTAGAAAATCCTAGCAGTTCGTCCAAAGGTCTTTGAATCATGTGGGACAATGTGAAATTTATGTTGGCTTTACTGTGTTATGCTTCAACAAAGAACTAATTGTTCCAATTAATGAAATACTACGTAGCGCTGTCGACAACCTGTCATTTTTTTATTTTTCCAAAATGTATTTGGATTTCTTTTTGATAGTATCAACATATCCTCAAAGGGCTGGGGAAAGACTAACAAAGTAGTTATTATTTATTGCTATACATTGTCTATATGTTTTTTGTGGTCAGAGCCTCATTGCACCAAATAGTTTTAAAAATGACTTTCCCTTTTTTCTTATATTATATATATATATATATATATATATATATTTATATGGTATTTCATTATTAGATGTAAAATAGTGGCGAGTCATTCACTAAAAACATGCATGAATGTCCCTTATGCATAGGTGGCCTTGATTTGCAATTCAGACATCCAACTTTCATTGTTTTTCATACTTGGTTGATGGTTTGCTAAATACATTTAAGGTCTGTTATCTATGGAATGTAATCATTGTTGCAACTTGAATAAATTTAACTTGAAAATTGAACCTAGTGCTCAAAGCCATGGTTCCTAATCTATGTCTGGGTAGAGAAGCAAAGCAATTAATAGACTCCATCCTGAAGACCAAATGGATTAAGCGATGATGTGTTTGGAGGACATTCCTGGAAATATAATTATTTGGTGATGCAAATAATTTAATGGAACTGATGATCTACCCTACAAAGCTCAGAATTATAGTTTCCAACTGTGGGGTTGGTCCCCTAGGAGGTGTTGTTCATAGTGACCAAACAAAAGACCAACTAAGCATTATGGCTCAAAAATTTGGTTCCCCAGATGTTATTATATAACTCCCAGGATGCTTTAAACATTGATTATATGTTGAAGGATGCTGGTAATTGTAGTTGAATCACAATCAGGATCCAAAGTCATGACTGTCTTCCATTGAGGTCTCAAAAACCACATTGCAGGATTTTTACGTAGTTACAGTACATACAGTAGTTAAACTGGGTTGAAAAAGGACAAAGTCCATCAAGTTCAATCCCCTCCAAATTAAAACCCAGCATACACACACACCCCTCTACTCTTTCACACAAACCGTATATGCCCATAACTATACTAACTGTAGAGTTTAGTATCAAAATAGCCTTTGATATAATGTTTGTCAAAAAAAAATCATCCAAGCCCCTTTTACAAGCATCAACAGAATCAGCCATCACATGCTTCAAATGAAAGTCCTTTTCTTCTAGTCTGAAGGGGTGGCCTCTGGTGCGGTGATCCTCTTTATGGGTAAAAAGGTCCCCTGATATTTGTCTATAATGTCCTCTAATGTATTTAGTGTAAAGTGTAATCATGTCCCCTCGCAAGCACTTCAGTACCCCATTAACAACACTGGTCCAATTAGAAAATGTTCCATTTACCACCGCTCTTAGTAGTATCTTTTAGCCAGTTCTCTATCCAGGTACAAATACTATGTTCCAGGCCAACATTCCTTAATTTAACCAGTAACCAATGTGGCACTGTATCAAATGCTTTAACAAAGTAAATCACATCCACAGCCATCCCTGAATCAAGGTCCCTTGTTACCTTCTCATAAAAAGAAATTAAGTTAGTCTGGCAAGATCTATTTTGCATAAAACCATGCTGGCAAGTATTGTTATTTGCTATAAAGTCCAGTATCCTATCCTTTATTAGTCCTTGGAAAAGCTTTCCTATCACCTACGTCAGACTAACTGGCCTAAAGTTTTGAGGCTCAGAACGGGATCCCTTTTTGAATAGCGGCACCACATAAGCAATTCGCCAGTCTCTCGGCACCATGCCAGACCTCAATGAATCTTGAAAAATTAAGTAGAGAGGTTTGGCCAACAAAAAGTTTTTATCTTAATACATTCATTATTCTTGGGAGATATCCTATTGTTTCTACTTTGTGTTACGGAGGGACTTCTTCCTCCTTTAATATTAAACTGTAATGTAGTTTTTCGAGTTCACTTTACTCTGTCTCAAGCCAAAGTTGGTTGTATAAACAGTATGTCAATGTGTGGTGTGTAATATAGTGTCCATAGTTTATTTTTATGCACAACTTTTGCATTTACTATGGGGGGTGCCTTGCCAATCATGGATAATCATAACTTTGATATATTTCTTGGTGACTTTTTGCTTTAATCCTGTTGTGCTATGAAAATTACAGGTTATTAAAGTTTGGCGGCACTGCTGCTGTAATTGCTAATGATTGTGTTGCTTTTCTTGTTTCCCTTTCTTCCTTTTCACCTTAGAGTTAATAGGTTTCTGTAACTCCGGTTTCTGTAATTGCAACTTATGGAGTTTTTTATTTTTCTCCCCCCCTTTTTAATTTTTCCTAATGCTTTTAAAATGCACTTTCCAACTAAGGACTTGGTGGACACTGCCCAGTACATCACAAAAGGATCTTTATTACTTTGCCCTCTGCCAGAGACTTCCAGATGTAAAATTTGGCAGCCTGATGTGTCTCCAAGAGCTGCGGCCAGGATACTAACAAGCCAATACCATTACTGCCACAGAAATTCCATCCAACGCTCTTGACATGAACTCTATATGAAACCAGATATAAAATCCAATATTCAGAGGTGCCATTAAATAATCATTACTGTCCTGAGTTAAGAGACACAGCCTGAATTTGAGGTCTGACTCAAAACAACCGAAAAAAACTGGACTTAGAATGTAGCAGGTATCTACAATAGAAAAAACCCAAGTGGTTTAGGAGGCTGCAGGCCTACAGCCTGAGGAGCAGCTGGGTGTGCATCAGCATGCGTAGTAATCTAAAACACATCTGTGGGGAACTGTCACCTACTTTTTAATTGGTGAAAATGTTCCATCAGCTGGAAATTATGCAGTACTGTCTGAGCTCTACATGTCATACAGAACAAATTTACTGTTAAAGAAGTGTCACAGCAAGCATGGAGGTAACGCTGGTCGGAACCCAACCACAGAACTTTTGCCGCTAGCACAGGTAACGGAAAGGGATTCGATATGCGAATCAAATTTTTTTATATTCGATCAAAGATAATGATACCCAATTCGGTAGCATTGATCTGGCAATTTAGGTGGTCGAATTAAAATTTAAAGGGGAAGTTATTCAACCATCGAATATTCGAATATTTGAATAAAATTTTATTTGAATATTCAAATCATTCAAATTCAGATATTCGATGGTTGAATTTGCCTAATTTGCATATTCGAAGATTCGAATTCGAATTTAATACAAATTTGATCGAACTTCAAATTATTCACGTGAATTTTGTAAATCTGCCCCTTAGATTATCCATTTGCAACATCTTATTCCCTACGCTTTTATTAGCGCTGACTTGCATGGAACATTACTGTTAAAGATGTCATAATTGACAATTTGTATGGTTATTGCTGGCATACATCATAACCCTCTAATAGTTGTAGGGAATGCAAGGAGTTAACCATCCCAAGTACCAGTAAGGGTATCTATGCCTATGTGTTTACATAGGCCCAGTTTTCCTATACTATACAAGGAATGGGGTGACACAGGATTCTGTCCATCTGGATTAAGATAAAATGGGTCTTTAGACAGATTAGAGCTCCCCCTCCCCAAAAAAGATGGATGATGTGCAAGTAAGGTGCCACCAGTGAAGTGAGTGCAAGAGCAACAGCACAGCCAAAGGCACATTGCCCTGTTTCTCTCACTCTGCCCAGTGAGGACAATACCACTACTAATAATGATGAATGAAGAAACAATTTGATCATTGTAATTAGTTATCCCTCCATTCCTTGTTGTCAATTGATTTAAGCTTATGGGCAACTGGACTAGTCAAGAACCCATAACAGGTAATGAGGCTCTGGTTGAGTAACTTTGGACTCTTTGGACTTGGTACTGGGGGTGGAAGCTGCTGGCAGTTGTGATGTAGGAGGCCTCAGTAAGAAAAGGACCTACAGTATCAGTATCAGATGACCTAAGGAAGGTCCATCAATGGATTAAAGATACTCTAGGTGGGTTAGACTGACAGGACTATATAGAAAGATACATTTTGTGCTCCACCAAGTAGGCTTTGTGTACGGTAGCTCCCCAGGTGACATTCACCAAGCTGTAGGGACTCAAGCAGTACAGGTATGGGACCTGTTATCCAGAATGTTCAGAACATGGGGTTTTCCAAATAACAGACCTTCATACTAGTGATGGGCGAAACGGGCGCATTTCGCTTCAACGAAAAATTCGCGAATTTACAGAAAAATTCGCGAATTTCTCTCGCATCGTTTTCGGCGCGCGTTGCGTCGTTTTCGGCGCGTCGCGTCAAAAAACGACGCGCGACTCGTTTTTGGCGGCAAATTTTTGTCACCTAATTTTTCCTGGTGTTTCGCGAATTTATTCGCCAGCGTCGAATCGCGGGAATTCGCGCGAATTCGCCCCTGGCGAATAAATTCGCCCATCACTACTTCATACCTTAAGTCTACTAGAAAAATCATGTAAACATTAAGTAAATCCAATAGGCTTGTTTTGCCTCCAATGAAGATTCATTACATCTTCGTTGGGATCAAGTACAAGGTCCTGTTTTTTTAATATAGTGAAAAAGGCATTCAATTTTAAAAACTAGATTATTTGAATATAATGGAGTCCATGGGAGATAACCTTTCTGTAATTTCGGAGATTTACAGAGAACGGGTTTTCGGATAACAGATCCCATACCTGTTTCTGGTTAACAACCAATGATTCCCAAGTCTCTTTGTGAGAGTGAATATTATTGAGCCTGGAGACCCTTCCTCGAGTCGCATTGTAAGAGAGTTACCAGAGTTTGGTAAAATGGCCAAAAAAGGCTTACATATTTTTGTCTAATTGCCCATTCCTAGTGCTCAAATCTGTTAAGTACAGGTGCGATTTGCAAAAATGGCCAAAATATGTGCATTGACAGTATTTAGAAAGCAACTTTTGGCTATACTAGCAATTTCATCCTGGGGTAGTCTGGCCCACAGAAAAACTAGAGCCAAGGGCCCCCCATTGCTGCTGATGGCAATTACTGTTCTTTTATTACAATACTCCTTATTTAAACACATTATACAGTTACAAAAAAAAATTACTTTTACTAATGCACTTGTCTGACTTAAAGAATTGCATGTTTGCTTTTTCCATTTTGACAAATTGATATTTATCGTAGAGTGAAAGTAGCGTATAGTGTAGAAATAAATTTCACTCCAGCATAAAGTCATTTTTCTCAGGCAAATAATACACAGCACAGAGAAAGTTTGCTGAAAACATTTACAGCTTGATGAATAGGGCCCTTTACTGTTAAATTCTCATCCAGTCTGGAGAAATAATTTCCGTTAATCATGGATGACAGCCTTGTCCTTTGTTTTTAGAAATTTCATTAATTTTAGAGTGGTGCTAAGGAGATTAGGTAAAAACAGGAGTAATGCTTGCAACGGTTCTTGTAACCCATAGCAACCATCATGCGCATGTTCTGATAAACTGTTAAAATGAACATGTGAAGGAGCTATGACAGATGGTAAGGATGGGCCAGCCTGGATTTATTTTTACTGGTTTAAAGTGAATGACACAGTCAGAACCAAGGGCTCAAGTGTTCTGTAGAAGAGAAGGAAGGGGCACTTCTGCCCTTGGTAGAGCTCTATAGTTACTTTAGTAAACGTATACCCTTGTGTCAACTAATATATCCAATCATACTCATCTGAAGACTAGAGGTCAAATGGTAATGGCCAAGGTCTTATAGTTTATGTACAACCCTCCCAGTAAACACATTCATGCCAACTCTATTGTTCAGAGCATAAGTGTTGCCCAAAGTCCAGTTACAATACTGTGGTAGAGTCTCTCCAGTCAAATTATAAATTCAGCAAGTTAATGCTTCAGCCTTAAAAAGAAGGGACTAAATACTTTTTTTTTTTTTAAATTACACTTCTAATTCATAATGTATAAACCAAATGTTTTCCATGGAGGCTCATTGAGAGCTTTCCCCATTTTAACAAACGAGGGGTCTGAAATGTATGCAAGAAAAAGTTTGGTTAACTGCCAAAAATAAATTGTGAGATTAGTGAATTGCTAACGTCTATTTTCACCAGTGGATCATTTTTCAATGGCAAAGCTCCAGTCCATGTGTGTGTTCTGTTGAATTTGTAAAGACACTGGAGACTAGTGTTGTTCTCTATGAAGTAAGGGATAATCGTGGAAAAAATAAGTATGGTTATATAATCAGTTATGGGATTCTATTAGCTCTCGGTGATAAACCACAGGTTAAATTAATTTTAAAACAAAATTAAGTATATCATAATGGATAGGGAGTGCCCAATTATAAAATTCTAGTGGAGCATCAGTTTGCACCAAGCAGACATTACTGAAGAACAATATAGTGTAATGCCCCTCCTGCTGAAAATTCAGTGGACAATTTAGAAGATTTCCTTGGATTTTTGGTCAGTAGTCTGTAGCCTGTTTTTATGATGGTCAAAGGAAGTTCAAACTACTGCAACTGCTATACTGGGTTTAGGTTATAGTATTATTAAATAATAGGCATTATTTGGTTTGCTTTTTATTTAGCTGCTTCATTAAGGTTAGATAAGGAAAGATAAAGGTATGAGATCAGTTATCCACAATGTTTGGGACCTGGGGTTACCAAAAAAACAATTATACATTCAATATTATTTGGTTAATCTGAGATTAGGATTTTGAGGGAATATACACTAATGCAGGCATCCTCCACCATTGACACCAACATGTTGCTCATCGACTCCTTGGCTGTTGCTCCCAGTCGTCTCAAAGCAGGTTCTTCTTTTAGATTTTTCTGTCTTGGAGGCAAGTTTTGGTTGCATAAAAACCATTTGTACTGCCAAGCAGAGCCTCATGTAGGCTGCCAGTCTACAAAGTGGCTGCCTTAGCAAATCATAACCCTTTTTTGGCACTACCAGAAACTTTTTGCAGGCTCATAATACTTTTCAACTTTTTTTTACATTTGAATGTGGCTTGCGGGTATAAAGGTTGGGCATCCCTGCACAAACAGAAGTAATATTTATCTGAACTACTAACCATTTAAAGGAGAATGACAATCACAAGACAGGAGAATATTCACTCAAGATCAGACTGGGCTGACGGGAAACTGGGGAAAAAACCCACAAATCCAGATGTGCTCCCTGTCTGAGACCCTGGTCCTGCTCCTGCACCCTGACCTCCCCCACTAGCCCTGGTCATGACTGCAAGAAGAAAAAACAAACTAGTAGCAGTGGGGGGGCAACTTGCATATGGGGTGGGGTTTTGTGGCTGGGGCAAGGGGGCAGTTGGGGGGTGTATACACTGGTTGCCTACCTGGCCTGCCTTCCACTGTGTTTACTCTAGGTCGGTGTGACATGACCAAAGATGGAGACACCAACACTGATTCAACTCAGGTATGGTTGGACCATGGGGCATTTCATGGTGGTGGTGCTTTACTTTTGCAAACAGTAGAACTCTTTGGTTTGTTCACCGTTGTTCTGGAAAGAAATTATGGGCCACATATATCCTGTATACAGTATATGTGGTCCATATATGCTTTACTTGAATTCATAAATGACACGATCTATTCCTCATGGGTTTTGGATGATTTCAATTTGCCTAATTGGGTGCCATTAAAGACCATCTTTAGAAATAAACAGGGCTACTGAAGTTAAATAATTACTGTTGTTTAAATGGATTATTTTTAACATTCAAGAGTTATTTATTGGTTCTGTTTCCAAAATACAGAAGAAAATGAGAGCCCCACACACATTTAATTTGAAATGTTAATCTTTTCTGCATGCAGCTAGGTGCTGACAGCTAACCATGGCTTATTTGGCTGTATATGCACCAGGCAGTGGAACGTGTATGTTTTGAAAAGGCCTACAGTACTGACATATTGATACTGAGTGAACCTGTCATTAATGTTAACTATGAAAGGCAAATCCCAGGACATTCTGCAATCCGAACTGTAAGGAATTTACACATCACTAAGTAGAGGACATTTACTATAACAGGAAATTTGAATGGAATATAAGATGGTGATTCTGAAGCCTGGAAGGGGCTCAGGCCGCACCTATACAGCAATCTAATAATAGAAAGGGTTTGTATCCTTCAGCTCTTAGTTGTGCTCTTTATCAATTTCAATTCAAAGAAAAAATATGTTAATCTCAAGTTTCGCCAGCCTTTTAAAGAATGCACTTGGTTGTTGGACCAGCAGACAGAATGTCTACTTGGCTGTGATGGTACAGAAGAAAAAGAGAGAGATTATAGAAAATTATATTTTTATTACTTACAGTTCATAGATCGTTGTTAACCATGTTTATTGAGTGGCAAACATGCCCCAAGGGCTGCTAAGATTGGTTTGCATTAGGTTAATGTTGGCATCGATTCATGCCAAGGAAGTCAACTAATCATGAATTTCCCAAGCCTTGATGAGCCATCTGGCCCTGTGCCTAACTTGCCCTGTGTTTAATGCCCTTTAGAGTAAGAGTTAGAGCAAGAATGTAACTCATAAGACTCTGTTTCATGGAGTTACCTGATTCTGAGCTGATCGGCATTTAAAGATTATATAAAAATGGGTAATTTTATGGGAACTGCACTAGATGCCTACTTGCAATAACTAGAATTTCTGTGAATGTTTTCCATATAAATTTGGCTTTTTTGTTGGCTAGCTGAACTTACATTAATGATTTAAATTGCCA
This sequence comes from Xenopus borealis, assembly GCA_024363595.1. Taxonomy (NCBI): domain Eukaryota; kingdom Metazoa; phylum Chordata; class Amphibia; order Anura; family Pipidae; genus Xenopus; species Xenopus borealis. The sequence continues at coordinate 7,350,842 of CM044440.1, read as the reverse complement.
ACATGAATGAGAAACAGGTTTGAAGCAATACATCTCTAACATTAACAAAAATAGCCCTTTTCCCCCTTTTGTTTTAAGGAGAACATAAAACACAGAACAGTTTGTCACTCATCAGTAGGTACCACGTAATGTGCAAGTATACACTTACTTTCACAAGGAATCTAATATGTCAAGAACATTTAATCTTAAAGGGATACTGTCATGTGATAACATAGTTTTTTCATAAAACATCAGTGAAAAGACCAAACATATTTTTTTATATTCAATCTTATATTTGAAATCTGACATGAGGCTAGACATATTGCCAGTTTCCCAGCTGCCCCCAGTCATGTGATGGATGGAACTACTTTCTGGTAGGCTGTTATTTCTCCTACTTAATGTAGCTGAATCAGTCTCAGTGGGACTTTTACTATGGAGTTTTGTTCTTAGATCTACCAGGGATATGTTATCTTGTGTTAGGGAGCTGCTATCCAGTTACCTTCCCATTGTTCTTTTGTTAGGCTGCTGGGAGGGAGGGAAGGGAGGAGTGGGGATGATATCACTCCAACTTGCAGTATAGCAGTAAAGAATGACTGAAGTTTATCAGAGCACAAGTCAGATGGGAAACTGACAATATGTCTAGCAAGAAAGGTGAGGTTTTCTGGGACATTAGAATGTGAAAACGAAGCTTCCTTCCCAATACAATTAAGAAAAGTTGTCTGGATCAAGAGTAGGAAATGACCCACATGCAGCACAAGTACACTTGCTTAGGTTGAAACAGGGAGCCAGTGAAGTGGAGAGAGTCTGGTGAGATCTAGCAAGTGAGATACCAAGGGTATGGCAGAACCAAAGTCAGGTAGGTAAAACAGGTTGAGAACAGAAACAGGCTATAGGTCAGGACAGGCAGCAGGATTAGTCATGTAAAAAAGGCAGTTCAAAGTGAACCAGTCTATGCTGAACCAGACCACAAAAGAGAAAACTTGATGACCAAGAACTGATCAGATGACTTGGCATCTTTATATAGTCAATTGAGTGAAAGATCACATATGCAGTATCATTATGATTAATGCATCATTACATATGCAACACTGTCATTACACATTTCATGGTCATCACACACATGCACTCAACCACACTCCAGCATAACCTTTTAGATTTGACTTCAGGACTTGGAAGATGCTTGACACTGAAGAACAAAACAAAATCTAGTAGGGAAGTGTCCAAAACATTAAGCAAGCTCATTGTCAGGTTTCGGGCACTGGTCAAGTATTGCAGTGAACAGAATAGTAGAGTCTGAAAACCAGTATACAAAGAATTATAACACACCCAGGATGTAGCCCAGTAAGGCCTACAGGTGGGCATTGGGCACAGGCCAGGGAATCCTTTAAGTCTGAAACTTGCCCTAGTCCTGTGTCTGAAACACCTCATAGTGTTTATATTTCCCAATAACCTCCATTAGCTTCTCAATAGCAGTCCAGAGCACAATGACCATGTGCAGTGTTCCTGACAATCAAAATATGGCCTAACACAATGAGGAGCTGCAATGGGAAAACTTTATAAGGCTGCTTTACCTCTGGGTTGGTACAGTAGGTTGCCTATATAAATTACAGCATTTCTAGACATATTCTTTTTTTAAGCTTTATTTTTATATTTTGTTTTATTGCTATTGGTGTAAACCTTTGAGAAACCCTGCGTTTTGTTTGTCTTTAACAAAATCAGAATTTTGCCTAAACATCACCTTCAGAATTAAAAGCAAAGTGCAGCAGAAATTGGAGCAGCTACAGCAATTATCATTATTTTCTTACAGATTTTGAATGGCTCCAAGGCTTGGACAGATGCATTTGCAATGTTCAGCACATTTTCTGCTCCTGAGTAACTACGTGTTAAATATTCCTTGTCTCATGGCCTAATATATTTCTCTTCTGTTTTTATTGACCTGTATTACTAAGCATGCTGTTTTACACAGGACAGAGAATACATTTGTCATACCAACACTAAACCTGACTTGTCTGATTTCCTTTTGGTATATTATACACCCAAGATATGACAAAGGAGAGATATGTTTTACATTTCTCACAGCAAAAGGCAAAGTTCTCTCCATGGATTACATAGACATTACCTTCGGATCGGCTTAGACCTCCCATCATCCCCCCTGATCAGAAGACCCTCATTACACATACACATGTTAAGTAACTTCTCTGTCAACATCAACATATGGCTGTGTTAGCGATAAACCCATCACTAATTCCATTGCTACATATGGAAATTCCAGTACAGTTTCAAGTCAATATTTCAAGCTAAATTATAGGAGAAATTGTGGATTTGCAAAACAAATGCCAGTATAGTTTTCTAGGACAGAGTCAGATTATAGCATTTAAGATCCAAATAAATAACCACTTGTCCTGAATTCTAAGTACACATGAAACTTTGCACAAAAAGGCAAAAAACAAAGCTAGTTCACGAATAATTTATAGGGTATCTTGCCTTGAAGAACTGAAATAATTCTTATGGCATTATCTCGCCGTACAGGCAATGGGAAAACTTATGGGACATCCTTGCTGTAGCTACTCTTCTATAGTTTAATATTCAGCCCAAAAATTAATGTCATACAAACAACTAGGCTACACAACCTGCTGGCCAGATTTGGCGGAGGAGACCAACTGAAAGAAGGTTGTGGATTAAGCCAATGTGGAAGCAAGGCTTACATGGGCAATAATGTGCAAGTCTGCAGTCTTCATAGAAGCTAGAGAAAACATATTCTGCATTAGATATAAGCAGATGGAAAAACATGACTTGGACTGAGATATGATGGTCTGGTTGAAACCAGAGTTTAAAATGTTGCACCTTATTAAGGTTCATGTGGGATTGATCTCTTAAACATAGCCACATGCACTGGTACGTATATATCTGAACAGAAGACACCATCATCTAGCCACTGAAAAGAAGGCATCTGTCACACAGAAAATAATACTAATAACAGGTGCTTTTTGACAAAGTTGGCAAAACCTAGATATTTATATTACTGTGTGATAATGATGACTCCAAATGTAAAACTGTGATAAAATGCGCAAACATGATTTGCTGTTACTTTCTCTGCACAAAACACCTTGGAATTAGTGGAAATTTTTCACAAAGACATTTTTTTTGCATGGAATGCATTATTGGGGGCTCAATTTCTTGCAAAAATATTTGGGTAAATGCTACATTTTTTTTAACATCTGTACCTTGGTAGTTTCAGAACACATTCACACATCCATTCAGGCAACTCTCACAAGTAACACCTGTTTCTAGGAGTTGCATGATACCCTATAATCTATAATAATATATATAATACCTATATATACAATATATATATAATATATATAAATATATAATATATATATTATAATACCTATAATCCTATCACAGTAACCCCACATAATCACACCTCTGTGAGTTTCAGATGTCACCTATCTGAAGAGTTACAATTGCGATTGGATTAGTGGAAGAGTTTATATTAAACTGCTCTTGGCAGCCCCCAAATATAAAAAATGAAACTGACACAAAATCAAGTAGTTGTCAACACATCAAACAACAATAAAAAATTTTGTGCAGAATCAGAGAAAAGTGAAGAGGGCTTTCTGTTTGTTGGTGTGTTGCTTCATCTGTAAAATATTAGGAAAGTGTGACTGCAATGTGAAGAATAGAAGGCTGTCAGGACTGCATGGCTGTAAAACACAACAAATGAATGACACGTGGAAGTGTGGAAAACAGAACTGTAGAAAAGCCAATAATGTCTGCATTGTTTATTCACTTTGATTTTACTTTCTGTAAATGATTTCTTTATACTCATAAAGGCACAAGGGCAACCACCCCTGTGTTGTGTGGTTATTCATGCTTGACTTGGGGCAGGCAATGTTCCACCCTGCACCTCATGTCTGCCATATAGCATATGGTTATCGATGGGCGAATTCGTGGCCAATTCCCGCAATTCGCGAAACGCCAGCAAAGATTCGCCTACCGAAAATTTGCTGGCGTAAAAAAAAAAACAGACACGCACCGAAAATGACGTGACACGCACCGAAATTGACATGACACACGTCAAAACGTGACGCGACTCGCTTCGCAAGTTTTTCTCCAATTTGTGAATTTTGCTGGAAATTCGCAAATTTTTCGACGAAGCGAAATGGGATAGATTCGCCCATCACTACATATGGTGAGTACAGGACCCCATTGTGGACTGCGCCCACTGCATGAAGTTAGGGTATGGTTGATGATGGAAGATGCCTGTGTGCCTAGTATTCATGGGAATGGATGCAGGCCTATGTGTTTGACTTTTGCAATAAGTTTAGTGTGCATGCCAGATTGTGGCAATTTTTTCATTTGCACTCTCGCTCATCATACATCATCATCTAAGGTTGTGTTTTAAACAAAATGTTTGAGCTTTTATCACATGGTGTCATCCATTACCCATTTTTCTACTTGTGTGAGGGGCAGCGGGATAGGCATGTCTTGGTCAAACTTACCAACTGGTGTAAGGTAAAATTAAGGGACCAAGGGAAAAGTGTTTAAAGGTTATTCCTTATCCTTTGTTGCAATGTAACCATATTACAGGCACACAGGGATAGTGAGCAATAGCAGATGCTGTTCTATATTGCTATTCTGTTCATGCTGCATCTACTTCAATAAATGCATTTGAGAACTTACAAGGTTGCCTGGAGGACTGCTCATTGAGTCCCTGCTCTATATCCATATGGTGGTTTCTGCTCCCTTAAGTTGAAGGCTCAGGGCAGTGCACCTGGACCTCTTCATATATGTGGCGAGTCCTTGGGATAAAACATTGGCCCCATTCATATAACTATGACTTAATAGCTAGTACAGGTATGGGACCCGTTATCTGGAAACCCATTATTGCCTTTTCTCTATAATATTTAAACAGTAGCTTTTACTTAATCCCAACTAACATTTAATGAATCCTTATTGTATGTAAAATCATTCTATTGGGTTTAATGTTTATTATTATTATTAATAATAATAATAATAATAATGCTTTTCTAGTAGATTTAAAGTATGAAGGTACAAATTACAGAAACATCCATTATCCGGAAAACCCCAGGTCCCGAGCATTCTGGATAATAGGTTCCATACCTGTATTTAAAAGTTTTCTGTATCATTGATTTTTCTTCAAGCCTGTATCTGTAACCTTGTTATAAAGTAAGGGGGACCATGACCAAAGTTTGGGTCTCCAAGGTTGCCTTGAATGGAAAAAGTTGGAACCATCATTAGATATGGTCAGTATACAGAATCAACTACTGGACTGTGACAGTTTGTAATACACTCCAATATCTGTGCCAAAGGAGTTCTGAAGAGGAGGTTTTATATAACAAACAGCTTTCATATTAATAACATCTTGACTCACAGCAGATGATGCTAAGTTTTTTGAACAGTAGAAGCAATGTGATATACGTCAGGTGAAAACAACGAACCTATATAAGTGCAAAGACCTTTAAACCTACAATATTATTTTCTATAAGCTAGTGTTATTCAAAGAATGCCCAATAAACAGATATAGCCACGGATGCCTGGAATGTAATTAGTGAAAACCCTTCTTATTAACAGGGAGAGTTTGGAATTCACTTAATGAAATACAATTAGATTACACATTCATTAAATTCCTTTCATTCCCTTGGAGTAACTCATTGTACCATTTCTTTTTGGCTTTTCCTTCATTATTTACTGCAAACTGTCACGTATCAGTATAGTCTGTGCCCTTTAGAAGCGGCATGTATGAGATCCAAACATGAATACCTCGACATAAGATGTTGATTATTTAATAGTTGCATTGAATGTGAGGCTGAAACAAACACATATGGCCACCAAGTGAAATCTTTTGTTTAAATAATTTCTACCTACATTTCAGAGATTCCAAAGAGATCCACCGTCTGACGTGACTTCCAACGGAAGAGAAGGGAGAAGGACTTTGTCCCTGACTCTTAAATAATAATTCAATATGTCTCTGGAACTTTCTGAAGAGACACAAATCCTATTCTTGAATCAATTGTAACCTCCAATATGAATATTTCTGGTAAAAAATTCAGTTTTTAGAAAATGTGATCCTTGAAACCAAAATGCAATTAAAGTTGATAGGCATAACCTCTTGTTTGCTGAGAAGATACAAGGCATCATTTCCAAATCGCAGAACAAGTACAGGTATGGGATCCATATCTGGAAACCCATTATCCAGAAAGCTCCGAATTAAGGGAAGGCCATCTTCCATATACTCCAGTTTTTCCAAAGAATTAAAATTTTTAAAAATGATTTCTTTTTTCTCTGTAATAATAAACAAACTAAGATAGAATTAATCCTTATTGGAAACAAAACAAGCCTATTCCGTTTATTTAATGATTAAATAATTTTATAGTAGACTTAAGGTATGAAAATCCAAATTATGGTCCTGAGCATTCTGGATAACAGGTCCCATACCTGTACAATTGAGCACTTTTCTGAATTTCCAAAGAGTTCTGTGTGGCCTATAATATTCTGTGTGAGTGCAGAAAGACCATGCACAGGATTTGCACCCCTTAAAG